>CAIGRB010091420.1:7972-44326 GCA_903798255.1 Fraxinus quadrangulata | reverse complement strand
CACAAATTAAAAATTTAAAGTCACAATTTGTTCATCGGTCATAAATTGTTAAATTATTGGTCACAAATTTAGGTCACAATTTATCATATTATTGGTCACAAATTAATAATTTTTAGGTCACACATCATGTATTGATCACATTTTATCTAATTTATTGATCGCATATTGTTTATTGGTCGCCACCAACCAAATTATTGGTCACAAACAAACCAAATCATTTGTGACCACCACCAAAATCATTTGTAACCACCAATTTGCCATTGCATCCACCAGCTGCACCACCACCGTTGCAGCCCAATAGCAATATCAATATCTCAAAACCAACATCACACCCTCTCCAGCACCACTATCACCATCCCAAAACCACCATCGCCACACGCACAGCCAAGACAAAACAGAATGCACAAATCACACACTGAACACACAACCACCGCCGTCACCAACTTCAGATCCACAATTCGTAGCGCCCGATCACCGTTAACACCATGGCACCGCACTGTTTATGACCACCAGAACACACCCAACCGTACACAGAGCATAGACACCTGACCACACCCAAACATATTTGCACCTCCACGACTGTCGCACCCACCATCGTACCCACGCATACACATCCAACAACACCGTTCGGCAAAAACCACCACGACAAACCATCGGCAAAAGTCAGCTATAAAACCACCACAACCATCCGATAAATCAAACTCGAAAACTAAAAAAAAAAAATCATAGATCTGTCGCTGTAAGCAACGATAGTGGGCGTACGACATCGTAGTGAGGGGAAGAAGACACGGTGGCGGTGGAGGCGACAGGCGATAGTGGTTGCTGTTTCTTCGTATGTGAAAAGAGTGGAGAACGGTGAGAGAGTGGATACATGGGTGAGAACAGTGTTGGTTGGTGGCGGCGGTGGTGGTTGTGTTGTCGGGAAGAGAGTGGAGATGGGAAGAGAATGGAGACGGCCAGACGGGAAGATAATGGAGAAATGGGTGAAAGCATTGGTTTCTTAGGATTTGGTTAGGTATAA
The DNA here is from genome assembly GCA_903798255.1 of Fraxinus quadrangulata. Lineage (NCBI taxonomy): Eukaryota > Viridiplantae > Streptophyta > Magnoliopsida > Lamiales > Oleaceae > Fraxinus > Fraxinus quadrangulata. The sequence goes on along the minus strand of CAIGRB010091420.1, from coordinate 43,305 downwards.
TTATATAAAAATAAAAAAATATTTTTAAATTATTAATTAAAACCTGATTTGTAAAATGTTAAACTTGTGATCTGATTTGTGAAATTAAAAATCTAATTCCAAGTCTAGGTGTAATTTCTTCGTAAAAGTTTCAAATTGTCCAAGAACTTGATCAGTAAATTGAACATCACAATCAACAAATTTCATTTCTTTTTAAATATTATCTTTTAACGTACCGCTCTCAATATTTGCTTATAAAGTAGATTGCCTCACCAAAAACATGAAAAATTAAAAAATAGTAGAAAAAGTGGAGAGAATAAAAAATAAATAAAAATTGGAAGTATGACACAATTGTATGCCCGTGCACCGGCCCTTATCTTTAGTGATACCCACGCCGGCGCCGCCTTTGCCCTTCCACTTGTTGTAGTTCCATAATCCATGTCTTCTTCTCCAATGTCAAAAGCATTTTTCCAATCTTTCTCCTCCACCAATATCCCCACTCTCTCCTACTTTTATTGGGTTACCCACTCAGAGAAAAAGTAATTATACTTCAATTTTGGGATTAATCAAAGTTGTTCGTAGTCTAAAATATTATTCATTTAAAGAAGAAAAACACTAGCTCGAGATGTATCACATTTACTAGCTCTCATGTGATATAAATCTTCAAGACGAGTTAAGATTCATCTACTTTATCTACTATAACCAAAGCCGAATATTTTTACACGAAATTGCGCATTCTGAACCATAACTGGTTTGAACTACTTGGTTCGATTCAATTTTGGGTCATAGAATCGAGAATCAAATAATTCTAGCTGTAGCACCAAATTTTGATTCAGCTCCAAATATTTTTTTTAATCTTCAAATAAAATAATTTATATGATTTCAGAAGTACTCAAAGTTGAGAATTTTATTTTTTTAAATATAAAACATACAAGTGAAATACGAAACGTTACAATTATTATTTATATTTGAAATATAAAATAAATGGATTAGAACCAACATAAACATTTCTATGAGAAAAATAGGGACGATATACGATCCGATCGATTCGATGCGACTCTCAAGATATCTGAATCTAACGACCTGTGTCCATCCCTAATTATAACGACTTGTTGTAACCTGAGTGTGAAAGAGTCACAAGTTGACATTATTCTTAATATTAACATTCGTTAGTGGTTAGTGACACGAGCACAGGCAGGACCATACGGGAAATTCAAAACTAATCACAACTAATTAACTACTTATTCGTAGATAAGTACGGTTTTGTTTGTTCAAATTTATAAGCAAGTCAAATTACTTATAATCAACTCATATAAGGACCTTCATATTTCAAATATTAAAACTTTGAAAATCAATTTTAACTTTTACGAATTTAAAGATATTATTAATATAAAGATAGTATGGAAATCAATACATTGTTAAATTATTTTAAAACTAAAAACACGAAGTTTAAATATAAAAAAAAAAAATTTGAGAATAAAAGGTTTAAAATTTGTTAAATTAAAAAATATCTAAATCGAACCAACTTGTTCGTGTTTGCTATGTATTTTGTCTGATTTCTTGTTATTCTTACGATAATGTCTAACAAACTCAACTCTTATCTATCACAAGCTTAAACATTAAGAATTCTTTTCAACACTTTGTTCAATCTACTATTCTTGATAGTTGTCAAAGAAAACAAGAATGAAAATTTTTGATTAATACTAATTAGCTAAAAGTTGCATGACGCTTTTCCATCTATCACGTCCATGATCTAGAAAAACATCAGGAATGAACCCTTATACAAAAATAATCATACTACATTTACATCATCTTTTACATCTGCCTTCACATTGTGCTACATGACAAATCATCACTCGACAGTTTAAAAACAAAACCAATTTTCCTGCCCACAATCTTAAAAAAACAAAAGGAATGTAAAAAATAATGTGAACCAAAGAATATACATATAACATTATTCATACAAAAATGGTTTCCGCTATACTTGAATTTTTGATTCATCAAATCTCAAATTTTGGCCAAGCTTAAAATCTTTGCTTATAAGTAAATAAAATTTAAATAATTTATTTTATTGATTAAAATTAGAAAGAAGTCATTTTGACACTAACATTGACATAAGAGTAACTTTTCAAAATAAATTAATTTTTCATTTAGAACCTTTTTTTTTTTTTTAATTTTTCAATCCCAGAATGCATTATATGACTGTTGCCCTCCTGAAAATGAGTCCCACTGTGAGATACTATGTCAAAAAAGATGGTAGTTGGATTGCAAACTGTCAAAAAACTTAATAAAATGGGATTAAAATGGGAAACAAATGGGCGTTTAAAATAAAAAAAAGTAACTTATCTAAAATATTTAAAGATAAGTAGTTATTTTAAAAAGTAATTTATTTTTTTAGGCTTAGACAAACAGGCTCTTGGACAAAAAACCAAGTTGTGCACATTTTAGTAATGTTTCAAAACGTTGTTTACACGTGTGAAAAACTTCGAAGCTAAAAGAGGATACAACTATACATATATTGGTTACACGATAATAGTGCTGTGACTTCTGTAGTTCTTGCAAGAAAATTTTACAAATTTTCTTAATTTTGATAACTTTTGTCATGATACATTATTTACTTAATTTTGATATATAAGTTACTTAATTTTAGCATATAAAATTGGACAATATATAAAACATTAGTAGCCGGTTCGAGAACATGAATAACCACATTGGGAGTTATTAGGGAAGTTTTGAGTTCAATGAGTGAGGCCTATTTCTACCGTATTATGAATATTTTAAGAATATGAGAAAACTATGAAGTTTTATTCGATGTCTCATATGAATGACATTGAGGCCTAAAAGATTTAAATTCGACCCCTAACCAAAAATTTTGTCATGGATTCTTGTCAAATATTGCCTACCAAATATACATTTTCTTGTCCAACACAAAAATTGCTAGAAACTGATAAAACGAGTTAATGATAAAAATCCATGTATTAAATAAAATTCCCTGACAATATCGTAGGTCCATTTCAATAACCAAGATATGTTGATATCAACCTGAATGATCACAAGTAATCATTGATGACTTCATGTCGATAAACAAAGCATCGTCAATGATTCTAGACGACATCAACGACAAAATTCTCGATTGAAGCACCGTCGGTGGTTAGCGATATCACCAATGACGTTGATTTTAACGAATGAGTACAATCACTTTATTATTATTATTTTTGTTTGTTTATGCACGTTTCTTACATAAAAGGAAGAGGAACACTCTTTTAAATTTTGCACAGGGGTATCACGTTCTCATGGTCGACCTTGCACATGAGAAATAGAGATAAAGATATACGTATATATTTGATATATAGAGATGCGATAATTTAACAATTGACATTTATCAAGAAGTAGATTTTTCACAAGCACTGCAATACAAGTATAGTTTCTCTAACATATGTATCTAATTTTACTTTAATATATATATTGTTTTGGGAAATCATGATCATATATCAACATTGATCAACATCATTTGTTGGTAATGATTCTGGAAATCCCTCCAACAAGCAGAAAACTGGAGGAATTGTAACTGTCTTGAGAACTCCATATGCATTCCAGCAAAATGGATCCAAAATTTTCTGTCCTGAAGCAGGAAGCAATTCCACCTCTGAAAGAGTGATATTAGTACATGGAACTGCATCACTACAACCTAAATGCATTGGAGGGCTTCTTACATCATAAGTTCCCTTTATATTCTCGTAAATTATGTCGGAAATGTACACTGCTGATGTTTGATTAGTGCAGCTTTTAGTGTTGCAATAGTACTGGTCTATGATGATGGGGTTTCGAACGGTGTCCATGTGAATGTTTTTGAAGGTGACTTTAGATACAGCTCCGAATCCACCTTGCCATGTTTTAATTCGGACGCCATTATCAGAATGCTTGATAACGGAGTCTGTCACCGTTATGTTCGAAACACATGCACGTGAGTTGCGAATGCCTAGGCTGCCAATGCTACACCAAGAACAAAGGTAAAGTTAGACGAAAACAAAATATGCACCCAAGTGTTTTGAATAACACTTGTTGGACGAAAAAGAGTGATGTTTGAACTTCAAAGGTAACAAAAATTGTACCTTATCCCATGACTAGGACCACAAGTTATATTCCTTATATCTACATTATAAGAACCGGCTCCAATGGATACACAGTCATCACCTATGTAAAAAAAAAAAAAAATGATTGCAGGCATAACAAAAATTAATTGCAAAAGAATGAATTCTCGTCAAATTCTTGAGGAAATTACCGTTGGAAATAATTGAATTATATATCTTTACATCATTGGTGTTCTCTATGTGAATTCCATCAGTGTTGGGACTTCCAGACGGCGACTTTATGTAGAGCGAATCGATGTGCACAGCGTGGCAGCTATCGAACCGGAAATGGAATTGGGGACTGTCCTTGATTTTAAGCCCTTGTACTGTCAAATTGGAGCTCATAAAGAACCTTATAGCCTGTAACAGGACAAAAAAAAATATTTAATTTTTTGTTGAAATGATGGCATAAATAGTTGTTTATAGTGTCTCAGTTAACTTACAACTGGACTGTCACAAGGGCCAGATAGGGTTGTTCCATTTATTCCCTGTTTAGTTTGCATGAAATTTTAGTTAATTAGATGCTCAAATTAAGTTAAAATGTCGAAAAATTTATTTGAAAGAAGAAAATCACTTTGTGAGGTTTGCAGGGAAGATTCCACCAGTTTTCTCCTTTCCCATCTATAAGTCCACCACCTTGCATCAACATTCCATTGATTCTGTAGAAGACGAGCCACTGTCGTTTACTGAATGTTTTAGGCCACGAATCAGGTCCATCCGGTGGCATTAGACTTCCTTCAATCTTCACATAACGAGAAAAAAAAATCGTAAGATCAATGCTTATTCAATACGATCATCTTGAATGAAACTTCAGATTTGACAAGAATGTAAAAGATTACCTGAATTATTAATCCATTTTTACATGGACCGGTGAAAATCGTTGATTGTATCATAAACGAGTAATGCTTAGGAACAAGAAAAATAGCAGATTCAATTTGGCAAGCAGCATCCCAAGCCATTTTAAATGCTTGTGTATCATCAGTAAAACCATCTCCCACAGCACCGTAAGATAATACACTAAAAACTGCTGCAGACTCGGAAAAAGTAGCCGGTTGAGGTGCAGGAGAAGGTGGTATTGAAATTTGAGATAATTCACGATGATGCATATATATCGAGTAGTCATACAGCCTACATTGAACTGAAAGCACAGAAAGGCATAAAGAAACATGAAAAAGTGGGACGAAAATGCCTGAGAATTCCATAACAAGGCCTAGATTTCCCCTCTCCCAAGATTGAGGTTTTTATAGGACAAAACTACGAAGAAACACGACGAATTTGGCTAGTTGTCCTAGTAGGCAGGCGCATGCACTTCTAGAGAATGTCTAAAGACTAGGTTTTGACGATGAACTGAAGTTAAAATTGCTGATATACTTTGTCAGTATTAGTAGGTAGAATTTATAGGCATTGAGAGTCAAGACTAGCCACGTTTCTTGAAGTCGAAAAAGCCAGAAAAAATAAGTGCTTATCACCACTTAGATCTATCCAACTTGCTTAGTTCCGTGAAGATAATACAAAATGAGTTGAAGTGAAGGCAACTTTTTATACTAGAAACTCTTAGTGGAAACTGCTTTTCAACAGTCTGTTTTGCACCTTACATTATTTTAGTCCCCAGCAAAACCGACCAATTCCATTTGCAGAATGGCTTTTCTGGTAAGCAAGAATGTGGAGTCTGCAAACGTTAGAATTGCCCAAAAACAAAACAAGGATTGCTGTTTGATATATAATACTGAAGAATATAATGAATGACATACTTTTTTATTTAATATTATCAACTAATATCCCGTCCACTCTAGTAGAAGAAAAAGATAAATTGAAATGTTTCATGACTTTGTTCATCTGATTCAATTCAATAAAACAAAACAATTTGAAGTGATACTTATCAGGCGGTACTACTTAGGTTCCTAACTTGGAATGGATGGCCGAGAGCAAGTGACAAGTTAGTGAGCACATCTATCCTCATTTTTTCGTGTGTTTCGTGGAGAGATAGTTGACCACGATAAGGGATATTCGAATTCTTGAGAAGAGAGGAGTCATGGTGGACCTGGTAGTCCCCAAATCCTCTTAGATCTAATCGACATGGGATAATAGTTGTTATGAATTTTGGATCACAAGATAATGGCGATAATAAAATAAAGATGAAGAAAACAAGAATACGAGAAGTTTAGTGGAGGAGAATCCACTATAATCAGTAGCTTTGTGTTTACAATATCAAGATTTCAATAATTAATTGAAATCTAGGCTATCAAGAAAAAAAGTCTAAAAACGCGTCAAACAGATGAAACAGATTTGGGCCGAAAAAGACAGTCCCTTGAGTGACAGCCCCTAGCTCGAGCGAGGGGCGAGCGACAGTCGGACGACGAAGTCACGGGTTGTTTTCTACTAGTTTCGCTCGAGCGTCCAGCTAGCACCATACTCTCGAAAATGCGACTACTTTTTCCACCGGTCCATAATTTTGATCTCTTCAAAATCACCCCAATTTAGACTCCAATATTCACTAAAATTTGGGTCAAACTACAACAATAGTAATAATGGCAAAATCTACGATGTCAATATATTTTTTCTCTGATGAGTATATGTTTGTTCCTAAACTAGATATTAAACAAGGTAGATTTTTGTTCCAGGTCTTATTACCTTAACCGATTTTGGTATTCTACAGTTAGACATCCATTTCAAGGAATTCTAATTTCGGTTTTCAGTTGGCATTGCATAATATTTTAAAAAATAAAATTAGCAAGTGAAAATTACCTCTACCTTACTATCTCATTTCAGTGAAGAAAATAAATGACAAAGTGAAAGTTGAATAATCTTTTGTGATAATTAGTTTAAAATGAGCGTGCATTGCAATTAGAGGTCAAAAACGAGTTGAACCGTTTATATAGTCATGTGAATAAACATAATTTTAAAATAACAAGGGAAAATAGTCGTTGGCCTATGTTGGCCTGTTTGAGAGGGCCACAAAATATTTCATCGTGTCAAACATTTTTGACTCTGAATATCACGAAATTCAACCAATATTAATAGTTGTTGTGTTTTAAAGAAATAAAAAATCATTGACCCGTGTGAATTGACTCTACACGAGCCACAAATATTTTGTACTTTAATTTTCTATTTTCAGATATGTATTTTCTTAATAGTAATTTAGCAATTTATATGTTAGATGAAAAATAGTTCTTTTCTTGTACAGATAAATATTGCTGCAATAACAAAAAATAATATTGCCATTATAATTTTAAGACGTAACATCTTCTTGGACAAAATGCATATGTTAGATTACCCTCATTCAAGGGTATATTTAGTGACGTTTGTGAATACCTAAGGGCTAAGACCATGCCAGACTCTGCCAAGAATGGGGGAAAGGAAGTGTCTTTAAGCCCTCCACTACATTAGGATATTGACATATTCTACTCTAGACCACAGTAGCTTGACCTTTAGGTTCATCACCATTCATGGGGACTTTGTTTTTATATCATTATGTCAACAACTTTATTGATCTCTTGGACTAGACATGCATTTGTTCTATATACATAATGTATGAGCTTGCAGAGACATGTTTTAGTAAACCATCGACCTGATCATTGTGACATCATTTGTGAGGAGGCATCCATTCTTTCGAAGTTATGGAGTTATTTTGTTGAGTTCCACAGAGAGAGTTGTCTCATGTCCCTCGACATTCTACACCTATTACCTATGCCGATTTTGGGTGCGAGTATCCACTTGTCTAAAGGCCGTTCAAACCTTTCCTAATTTCCTTGAAGTATGATGTAATCAGTTGGTGTTCTAAATCGGATCGAGGCATTTTGCCATGCCATTTAATACGGTTGAGTTCACTAATTAAAATGTGATTTGCAATTACTAAGTCGAGAAAGAAAAGAAAGAACTTTTAAATTGTTTAAACTTATTCTATCTAGTCCTTCCCGACCAAAGTTGGCGGATTGTGCCCTACAACTTTAACCGTCAATACTTTTTTAGTTAGAGTAATGTTATTTAACACCATTGGTGTTGCAACACCGGTCTACATGACAGTCAAGTGGCATTAAATAAATCACATAATTTTACATTTAATTGAGTCTTAACACATTATGAAACTTAGACCGGTGCTCTAACACTAGTTGTGTTAGATATCATTATTATTATTATTATTATTTTTTAAAATAATGTTATTCAGCATTTCTGATATCAAGTACTAATTTAGGTGGCAATTACATGATATTAAATAATAAATTCACTTAAATGTAATGTCTCGTGATTCATTTAATTAAACATATCCAGTGTAACTAAATAACACTATTCTTTCTTTAATAATCATCAAGATTTTTTTTTTTTTTTNGGCCTTTAAGTCCAATTTTACTGCAATTTTATATTTACAACATGTGTACAATGAAAGTTCACAAAAATTCTGAATACAAATAATTTATGAGAACAATACTGATAAATAATATTAAAAATAAGATAGTTAAATATTATAAGTTTCTAACTTCTTAAACCATATTTTTTCCTAACTTCATTTTTAATCACATTCTTTCATAAAATAGAATTTTACACGTAAATATAAAAAATTTATATACTTTTTAACTATACATTCTTCAAAAATTAAATATTTTAAAACACAATTCCCCCAAAAATGGGCTTCCTTTTTTGTAGTGAGAGAAAAAAAAAGGGTACCTTTTGGGAAATCTAAAAAATGTTCACTTGTACATCTCAAATGTCAATTATATCCTTTTAGTTTGACGAAATTTGAACATGCTATTTGGTTGGTACAAAACTTTTAAGGCAAATCTTACGAGCTTCTAAAATAGATTCGTTTCGCAATTGTGGTACACTAGATATTTTTAGTTGTCCTGGAAGACAGTTCTAACTATCTCTATAGATGGAAAATAATTATCTTGAAAGAGAGTTTGACTAAATCACAAATAAGTGAAAGATGCTTTTTAATGGGAGTAGCTTTATTGAAGCAAGCATATCTCTTTATCAAACTCGTTTGAAGCAAATTAAAAATCTCGAAATTTGTAATCGAGTTGAAAGTGAAAGTTGTCAAAAACTGAAGGAATGCTCTCAAAATCAATTCATTTGAGTGAGATAGAGGACGGTGAAATTTCGTATGCAGGGGTGAAATTCGGAGAATTAGTCCAACTATCATCCAAGAAATTAGAATTCTAGAGTACCGAATTTGCCTTGAGATCTTTCAAGACTTCCCTCAAATGTTATGCATCTACTAAGTAATGGTTATGTTTTATTGAAAATTGAACTTTTAAGGGATTTCCAGTAATTTCATTTAAAGTGATCGTTATACTTTCTAAAAAGGACATGTTACGTAACTTCCCGCTTACGAAAAAACTAACCAAATATATGGCCGATCAAAATATTTGACTCTCAAAAAAACTTCATCACTTTTGTGGGCCTTCATTCTGCCACGTGGCTGAATTTTATGAATATGCACAAAAGAAGCAGTTAGTCAAACCACGATTAATTAAGTGGAGAATGAAGCATAATTTAACACATTGATTCTTGAAGTCCATATATATGCACATATATATGAACCGTATCAAGCGAGTCTAGGTGGATTTAAGTCCTGTGATTCATCGACCAGTGCATATCTTGTACATCCAAGTTACAAGATTACCTCCAACAACAATACAATACCCCAATCTACATCAGAATACATCCAGTTGGAGATGTCCTTCATTCTCACTTAGAAACCATTAGTTCAGTTCTCTTCGCAACCAAACCAAACCGGATTGTTCCCACTCCCTGACTAAATTGCTACTTTTTTTTTTTTATACTACTCAGTGGCAATCTAACCAGCTTCCTATAATCCATTAAAAGAGCATATTCATACATGCAAATTCTGGTGTCCTGAAATTGTTTGTAACATTAATAATTGTAAGTTGTCACACTCCCTCAACAGCATTTGCAAAAGGTTCTTCATTTGCACACTTGTCTTTCCATATGAAATAGTTCTTAAAGGTTTGCCCTACTGCCCCGGAAGTTGCTCCTTTCGACACCTAATTTCAATTATTAGTAGCTCGGGACGAGATTTTACACTTCTTACATTGTGTTCTATACTTGTTTGTGTCGGATGATACAAGATTTTCTTTGTAGAGCCCTCATAAATCACCATCTCAAGCTTATCATAAAGATGAACGCATTAGCAGGAAAAAGGAGAATGTGAACCTTACAGAAAATCAAGACATAACTTGAAATCCCAACATCTTTGTTTAGAAAAATAGCCATCCTCGCCCGCATAATGTTACAATCTGATGGGGTCAAAGGGCCACGATGAACATAAACACAAGGTGAAAAAGATACATGATGTTTAGAAAACACTTGATGGTTCGTCTCCTACTAAAGAGCGATCATAATCCAATGGAGGGGCACTGCTTTCTGGCATGCTCGGGAATCAACTTCACTAGGGTCTCTGCTGGCACACCCCTCAACTCTGAATATAAGATCATGCGAATTTTAACTAGATATAATGTTAACAGGAAAAAGAAAATGTCAGGCTAGTTTGTATTCAAGAGCTTCATACCAAGAGGCTTGAAATTGAAAAGTGGAGGAAGAAAACGCCCACTTGGCAGACGGGTATTTAGCTCACGTAGCTCATCAAAGAAGGGGTGGCTCAAAGCATCCAACTGCATCAAAATAAAGGAGTCAATTTCCAAATTATGTCCACACAGATTATAAGAGTAATCACGAATGAGCCCACGAGCTTCTATTAAAAACCAGCACCAACAAATTGAGAAATGTGAGTGAAAAAGCTTCAATTCTGGCTCCCTCTCATTTCAAATATGGGTAGCGTTCAACAATACTTTAATCCATTTTCAGTAGTGAAAACAACCTAATGTGAAAAATAATGAAACAACAGAGGCAAGGTAGACAAATTAAACCCTCTCCCCAGCCAACAAAAAAGGAAAGAAAACGAAAGATTTCCAAATTCTTACAGCCGAGCAACGTAAATTAGGAGAGTATTGTAGCAGTCTTGAAACAAGATCAACAGCTTCTGGAGGCATGCGTTTGTGGAAAATCTGATAAAGAACAAAGACATAAATGAATAGTGAAACAAAAAAAAAAAAAATACAAGTTGGAAAATAAGCATAAACACATATGGTAACAAATACCTTGTGCCACGGATGAGCTTTAATTTGTGGGAATCTATACTCTGTATAGTTAGGATTCATGCATTTTATTTCCTCCCTGGTTGGAGTACCCAAAACCTGAAAGAGAGCCAAATTGGTTATCGGGCCATAGGAAGCATATGACGGAACAATAGAAACTTCAAAGACAAAGCATTCATTTAATCGAAATTAACAATAACAACTTCCAATACCGGCTTGAACTAATTCAGACTCTATCCAGAAATGGCATTAAAGTATAAAATTAATCATATAATCTTGTCACACTCTTTCAGATGTAAAAGTCATTAAGACAAACCAATCCACTTCCTACAGGTCCCACAAAACCCTCACCACCCGTCAGGAAAAACACACACTTAAAAGGAAACAAAAATCCCAGGAAAATTACAAGTATGGTAAAAATCCAAATAACTAAGAGATAACTGAGAAAGTGCGCACGTGCATTTACAAGTCTCTGTGCGTGCGTGCGTGCGTGAGAGAGAGAGAGAGAGAGAACCTTAATAATCTCAACAAGCTGGTCTACTCCACTCTCACCAGGAAATAAAGGCTGAAAAAACAAAGACCAACAGTACCATTTAAGAGAAAACCTTGCATCCAACAGTGCAAACTTGTGCAAAAAGAAATAAGCCAACTACCTGCCCAAGAAGAAACTCAGCCAGCACACAGCCAGCAGACCAAATGTCGATAGCTGTAGTATACTCAGTCGCTCCAAAAATAAGCTCGGGTGCTCTATAATACCTAGAGCAGATGTAAGAAATATTGGGCTCCCCTTTAACCTATCAAGAATCATGGAAGAAAGTCATAAAGCATGCCAGTTTCATAAAAGTTACCCCATCTTTAATATAGCATTCTACATACCAAAACTTTGGCACTCCCAAAATCACATAATTTAACCTGGTGGGTATGTGGATTTACCTGCAAAAGGTCACAAGTATAGCTTGAAAAAGTGATTTTCTATGGGACAAGCAAGTTGAAAGGGGCAACCAAAGGCAAAATCTGAAGGCAGATAAACACACTTATGAAACATGTCAATCTTCCAAATCAAAGCACTCATAATATTGGTATGTCTGCCGACAAAAGATTTGATTTCTCGTAATAGTGGGAGGTCTGCATATAAAAGGGTCGATTTCCTAGGGCATTTCAGAAAGGTAGCTCTAAGTCGAATTAAATGACTAAAATTGATTCATATAGCAGACCCAAGTTTGTTATGAATAAGGCTTAGCCTCTTCTTGTAGAGAGAGTGTGGTGGAACAAATGGCCTGAATGAAGTGTATAGCATGACTCAAGTTAAACTTCTTTCTGAAAGGCTCTTGCTGCTGTAGAATAACTGAATTTCCAATTAAAAATACTCTGATTGGAATATATAAAAACAATCCTGAACTCGCCATCCTAAGACCTCGTATATCCAGTTTCACACAAGAAATAGAAAACACTAATGATACTCATTTTTGACAAGTAGAATTAATTTACATTACGCGTATTTGATGAAAATTCAAACGTAAGAGAAAGAAAAGAGGGTATGAAAGTACACTTGATTTATCTTTTCTACTGGCATAAAGCAACCAAAAGGAAGTTCGGCAGCTTGAAAAATAATTTTTTGATGTCAAACATAACTAATGTTCCTAAATTTCCGCAACTTCTATCGAAGAAGTACAGCATAGAATCAAAAGCAAAATTGCATGAAATGTACCAGTAGATTTTGAGGCTTGATGTCCCTGTGACAAACTCCAATACCATGGTGGATATAAGACAACGCTCTGAAAATCTGCCAAATAGCAGCATAGTTAATTGAATATTCGAACTAAACTCGGGGTAAATTTCATTTGTTTATACATCAAAAAAACACAGGCAGAACAGTAAGATGTCTGGTGTTCCCAAAATAAGCGATAAATAAACATAAAACCAGTATTCAGCAAACAAACTATCAAAGTTAGTGCACATATGACATTATTGAAGTCAAAGTTGTATACCAGAACATCATGAATAAAACCCAAAAACATTTATATGTAAAAACTGCAAAGAAAATTCTATGAGATTTGAAGTACAAGAATCAATCAGATATCAATGTAGAAAGCAAGTTCCATTAAGCATAATCAAAATTCAGAATAGGGGAGCTTCATTTAAGGCCAATTTAATCAAGAAATAGCAGTTTCAAGAGAAGAAAGAGGCTAGATTTGGCATCCACACCGAGTTATCAAGAATGTGAACAGGTACACATACCATGCATTAAACCGAGCTGTGCACTAAAGGATAACAAATTACCTGGTAAGTATACAGCTTGACATATATCAATGGTATCCTCTGGTTCAACTTATTATAGTGCTTGACAACACGATGAAGAGTTTCTGGGACATACTCAAGTACCAGATTAAGATATAGTTCATCCTTTTCAGTTGTAGAGAAGAAGCAGTGCTTCAAGGACACAACATTTGGGTGGTCAAGGAGACGCATGGTTTGTAACTCTCGGTTTTTGTATCTCTTGTCTTGAAGAACCTTCTTGATGGCAACTGTTTCTCCTGTTTCTAAGCATTTCGCCTAAAAAATCAGAAAAAAAAAAAAGGAAAAGCAAACAATGATACTTATAATTGTCATCAAAGAGAATAAATGTGAGTAATCAAGCAGGACCAAGGAATTCCAAGTGATAAACCCTTTTAATAAAATATTCATATATTAATCCTTCGATGTTTTTAATCACATTATTACTGCAATTTTAAAGTAAAAATGGTATCTTAATAAACAACTCATTCCTAAATTAATCAACCCATATTATGCACCAAACAATCCCCATTACAACCCATGGTTATAGCTCAAGAAACCTCCACAGTAAGATTTTACCTGAAACACTACTCCAAATGATCCGTGCCCGACAACGCGTTCAGCCATGTAACTAATGGTCTGGAAACACCAAAAGAAGATAAAACAAGGAAAAAATAAATGCAACTGTAAAACATTAAGGAAGATACAGTAGGTAGGAATTAGAAATAGGAAAGGTCTCAAAGAATTCACGTAAATGACATTAAAATACCTCAACAAACCAACATTTAACCCAAATATTTATGATTACACGTAAAAGAGAGGATTTTCATGAGTGGAAACCCTTCTTATTGGATTATCAAGATACTTTCCTAAAATTAAACTTTTATCAATGGAGAAAAGTTGTCGCAAATCTGTAAAAGCATATATAATAATAAACATGATTCGTTTATAAGAAATGAACATAAACTTGAACCAGAAATGACAACACATGTTATGGCACATTACCTGCTTTGGCTGGCCATTTCGACCCCCAATTGCAGTCACAATTATGTGGCCAGCCTCAGTCCCATTACCATTCACAACTGTAGCTTCCATTTCCTATTAAACGAAATCAGAACCATCATTAAACGAGGCAAAACCATTCTCCTGGCTGAATAATTCTTATTAGGACAGAACAGACAGAAAAATACAAGCATCTTTTACATCTTGAACATACATACCTTGTCATCCTGGATTGTCATGTCATTCATCTCCTCGGGCAATCTATCAACCCCCACAGCATGGCTGCTTGATTCCCTTAAGCCAGAAGTAGGCGCTATGCCCACCGAACCCATTCGATAAAGTCTTGTAGCTTGTATTACCTCAATAAGGCATTCACCTGCTAAAACCACACCACATGTAAACTGCTCTGAACTACATCTGCATTTATACTACAAAAAATTTATATCCCGATACGTTACATCCCTCTTTAATTGAAAAGTAACCGTTTTAAGTGAAATTATTTTCATTGAAACGCTTTGACCAAATATGTCGAGGAGTCAAACAAATCTGATACGTAACGGCAAAATCAAAAACAGAATTACATGAAACTCACAAGGACTTTACTGGCACCTCTTAAACTAGGTGAATAGTCAATACGACAATAACTCTGCCTCGGAAATAAAAGATTAAACAGCTGGAAGTACAACTATATGTATAGCAAACAAAATTATTTTCATTTTAATCAATACAAAATTTACAACTTCAATGTTTTATTCAGAAGTGACATAAAGCAAGCCTGGCAAATCAAATAAGCTGCATGACACAACAATAACAAATGGACTCAAACATTACCTAATCTAAAATAAATTTGGAGATTGAAAAGTAACAAAACACGAGAAGCCTCTTTACGGACAGCTAAATCCATAGGAGGCATAGAAATATGATATCCACTCTTGGAAAAGAAATGATAGAGACAGATATTGGCATTCAGTTGTGTATCTTTATCCTTACCGCTACATAAAAATAACTAGTAACTAGTTTGGCTATTGTGTTTCGTAAAATATAAATTAAAATAATTAACAAAAAAATTTCAATCAGTATCAGATAATGCAATTCAAGATTATGACAGTATGAACCATAAAGTCAAAACACGAAACAAGGACAGTTGGTCATAAAGATATTTATCTAGAAAAATTACACAAAATAGAACCAAATGAAGACAGATTTAAGATCGTAAAAATCCAAACAGAAAAGTAAGGACATCCAGAAAGCCAACGCAACAAGGGTACTTTAAGCCAGTGCTCAATACAGTGAAAAAAGGTTTGCCTCTCAAATTTCGTCAGATAAGATTAACTATCCACAATATAAACATCTTACAGAATTTAAATTCTGTATGTGGTATCAATTTATCTTGAATCTGTTGTGACATCTAAATAAAGTAATTCAATCTCTATATAATAGACTGCATAAGATATGAAATAAAAATATACACCAAAACTGAGGGTGTTATCAATTAGGCATCGACTCAAGTGGTGGGACATGTCTTGCATGGATTTAAAGGATCATCCACTTACAAGAGCGATGATATAGGGGTAGAACATGTTAGAAGCAGGACAGGTGGACCAAAATTAATATGGTCTACTGTGATTGTGAAGGATGTAGTTGTGTTGGATTTTTCAGTAGAACTAGCAATGCACTGAACAAAATAGCAAAGAAATGATTCACGTAGCCAACATAAAATAAATAGAACTAGAAATGACCTAGAAGACTCCCTTAGCATCACTATTTATAGGATCTTTAAGAGAGTCATCAACATTTTTAATTCCCCTATCATCCTCCTCACCACTGTCACTTTATTCTCATTCTTTACAACCATCCTCCACTTAAAATCTTTCCTTCCCCTGTTCATCGGCACACATCAGATCAATTCGTATTATCTATAGTTTGTGGCCAATGAATAATTTTATGACGAATTTTTTATTTCATTGTAATAGATTTCTGAAAATTTTACAGCATCAAGTTAAATATGCTAAATTTTCCATGTTAATAAGATAATAATCATAGTATTACTACAACTCGGTGAGAGTTCTCGTGTGCGTAATGTGTAGTGATAATGTATGGTGTCAATTAAGTATATAAATAATGTTCAAGATTATACAGAAACTTATTTTACATGTGAGCCACCTTGGCCGTGATACTATTGTCCATGTGGGCCACTTTTAGTTGCAATGAGATACTGCGAGAGCCACACTGACTGCAACACAATTGAGATTAACAGCTATCATCCTTTAAGATACACTACGGCCAAGGTGGCTCACAAAATTAAACCATGTAGCTCTCAGGCTCCATCGTTTATGGGTGATAAGGACAACAATCAAGAGGACGGAAACAAAGACCAAACAAACAAAAAGCCCAAAAATTATATCACACTCCGACAATAACATGAACCACACTCTGAAAGTGGCATTAGCTTGTGTCCTCTCTAAATATAGAGATTTTCAATTTAATATTGTGAATTATATTTGCCGCGATAGTAATTTCCCAACAAACTCTGCTCTTCCTCGCTACCTGGCCAGTAAGTAATTCAAAAGCCTATACCACTCATTTTGGGTAGAACAAGAATATATGGTCTAAAATTGTCCATACATTTTCCATTTTGGTTAATAAGATTTTCAACCTCGGTGCAATTTTGGTTTCACCTCAGTTCATTATTTGATTGTTACCTTCACTAGTTTGGTTCAATTTTAGGTTTAAAAATGTTCTAAATAACATGGAAAAGATTTTTGAATCATCAATTAACAGAATTTGAGTCATGTAGCATGTTTGGATAAATGTTTCTAGGTATTTATAAACACCTTGATCAAGAAATACTTTTGGTTAAACCATTTTTAATTCACATATTTCGGAGGACCCACAAGGACTGTCCACTTCCCAATCACTCATTTAACCCTGATGAACACCTTGCTAGACATACCCCTAATTTAAAGTTCCTAAATATCGATCTATTTGAATAATTTTCTGGTAACTACATTGGTTCTAATTTGTCCGAATCCAAAACCTATTTTTGGTATTCTGTAAATAATGATGAATGCTCTCATTTATGTCTCAACATCTTACAATCAATTTCATGATTCGTGTTCAAATAGTTTGCCAAATATATGTCCAAATTTGCATACCGGCCAACTTTTTGGTCCAAAGTAAAATGAAACTATTCCAACAAATTTCTGAAACTAGATAACCTTTAAAAGTTTAAGCATAAACACATTGAGTTTAGGTGGAGAAACTACCCTTAATTTGTAGTGAAATCTTGTAGAATAGGGGTTTAAATTTTTGCAAAGGAGTGAAAAATAATTTTAGGTATGTTATTTCAGGGTCTTATGAGACATCTCATTCATCTCTCACTCTCATGTGATTCCAGTTGCAAATGAAAAGTCTACACGGCCTCTACATATTGCTTCTTCTAGAGCTTCCTATATAAAGTGGGTTGATTGTTGTAGTTGGCTTAACATGTTAACTCACACAAGCATTGAATTGTTAAAAAATGTTCTTGCACGAATTTTTTAATAGATGTGGTGTATTTCCTAGAATTATAGTAGTTCGTGTATTTATCTTTTTTAAATTTTTTACAAAAAAAAAATCTTGAGATTTAGCAAGGTATTATCCATAAAATAATTTTTTTTGTGTCCTTTGACACCCCAGATTTTTAGAGGCGTTCCAGTTCTTACATTGTTTTAGATTTCATAAGATTCTTTCATAATTTTCCATGTATTTTATGTAAATATAAATTTTCATACAGATATGATTATTCCATAAAATCGCCAAAAATTTGGAAAAATCGCAAGTTATACTAATCATAATAATTATTTTTGACTAAACTAAGGTGTATTGCAACAGTTACTATATTAACCAAAAATAAAATCTTTGTTTGGACCAAATTCAATCTTCATAACTTCAGTTAATTTAGTTAAATCCAGGACAAAACTCAGTTGGATTCCAAATTGAAAGGCAAATCTCTTGTATTCCAGATGGAAGGGGCTGTTAGGACAACGTACAGGAGCATAATAACATCAATTTTCAGAAAAAGTCTAATTCTATAGACACTAATGACGCTACCATGTTTCGTCTCTTTCACAGTGACCTTGCTTTTAATTCAGCAATTTTTGCGCCATTATAAAATCAACTTAATTTTCAGTCGATGATAAAACTTTGATCCTATGACCCACACACGTCCCAGAAGCAGCTAAGCTAGCAATCACAAATGTTTACATTAGCTTCAACAGCCACATAATCATGTTTCTTTATTCCAACACATCAAAATCTTCATTCAACCTTGTGATTCCCATAAATAAAGCATTTATTTTTATATCCTTAGATGACGGATGTAGCAAAACCCTTTCAACTCTGTTGTGCAACATTTATTTTTCATATAAAATTGGACAAAGAATCTTTTTCTGCTTCTGCATTCCTAATACAGAAACTTATTAATTTGGTAACTGTAAATTTATCATACACAGTTCAACAGGACCAATGTACCAAATTAAAAAGAAAAATCTCAATTTTATCACTTAACTTCCATTGTATCCCCAATTCAAAAATAATAATATCAACATTACTAAGGATAATGAAATATTGAAAACAAAAATCCAAAAAAAAAAATGACATTTTTAACGGAAATAAAGATTAACATTATACAGCCAACATGAAGAGGAAAAAACTTAACAATTTTAAATAATTATAAACTCCCATATTTCCAGATATTTATGGTATTATTGACAAAATAAAAGGAAAACAACCGCTTCTCTTTCTAATACAAAAATGTTGAGTTCTAAAAACACAAAACAAGTAAAAGACACCAAATTTAACCCAAATATATACAGATCCACGTCAAAAAAATTCCCAAATACAGCCCTAACAAATATAAACAATAAATGCAACATTCCAATATCAAGAACAAAATCAAATTTCCAGATTAATTAACAAAAAAAGAAAAAGTAAAACACTACAAGCGAAACCGTACCGATGAAATCAGAGATTTCAGAAGGAGGTGGAGCAGACACCGATGATCATCGGTGACGAACTCTGACAATTAATTTGCTTCGTATAACCATCACCCAAAAGAGGCAATGTAGAGAGAGAGAGAGAGAGAGAGAGAGAGGTGATTTTATTTTTTCTATTTATAATTAAAATTGTGTTGAGTTGTGTGGTGTGATGTGATGTGACATATAAAATAAGAATAATGTGCTGACGACGGTCAAACCTCAGACCTCTAAATTTCTGTTATTTTTATTTTTATTATATTTTTGGTTATTATTTATTTATTTATTTATATGCCTGTTTTTAAAATTATTATATGAGCAGTTGTATATGTTCGAGCAGTATTTCTTGAGAATAGATTTGGCGAAAAAAAATATTTTTTGGAAAATTTATAGTAAAAAAAGTAGAGAAATGATGTTTTCTTGGACTTTTTTTTTCTCTCTCTCTCTCTATATGTCGACTTTATCTATTTTCATTTATTTGAAAAATCATCTTCTACAATATATGTTACGCAAAATATCTTTATTGGATGACATGTCAATGGTACGAGGTTGATTGTACAAATGAGATACAACGTAAAAATATTGTTTCGATAATAATGTTTTATATGTATCTTTGGTTAAGAAATTAGAGGTGCAAAATTACTTCGAGTCATAGTGTAGTCGATTCTCTTAATCAAACTAGAAGTAAGCATACACTTACCTTCTACTTGACATCATGCAAGGGTGGGCCATTTACTATTGTTGCTATGTTAATCACTTTCTATTTAAAAAAAAATGTTGAATCCTTTCTTTTGTTTTTTCTTCTGCGATATTGGTAGAAATTGAATTGATTTGAAATTTTCATTTTATACAAATTCCATATCTTAGTAAAAATAGAGGATCAAGTAAAATTTGGATCGAACTTCTCGTTATCATAAATATTAGAAAACTATTATGTTAAACTGTTGTGATAATAGTCAGTAAAAATAACTCATTTCAACTAGATAACTCGATATTACAAGTTCAAAATTTTGGTCTACATATTTGAGTTGAAATTATTTGAACGCTTTGGTACATGTTAGTAAGAAGAAGAAATAGTAAGAAGATTATTTTTGTCGTTTGAACTCGACAAATTATTGTATATTATTTACTTGCACTTTTACTTCCTTTTATAATTTAAGCTCGATCAAGCGTAGTCTACTGCGAAAGAACAATAAGAAATTTGACAAGTAATTATTGATTTGTAATAGGTAAAGAATAATTAATAAGTGAATAATGAAATAATGTATTTTGAAACACATGGCTATTTGTGTAATTTCCTAAAAGAGAAAGGAGTTTCACATAAGGTAATTATATTACCATCACAAAATTTATTAAGTGCACCACAATTTTTAATTTTTTTCTTATTTACTTAAATAGCCTTAAGTAAAATTACATAATTAGGGTTAATGTACTTTTAATTAATCACACATTATAATCACACCACAAACCTAAACCTAATTTCGTCTTCTTCTTTTCTATAATTGCTAGTCTTGTGTCGTGATACCACACTTAAGAATTCATCAATTTATTTAATCATTCTTTATTTTAAAAAAAATCAATTTACTAGATCTTATAATTGCAAAATGCAATTCTTTACTGAAACAGCATGGAGAACATATACTCCAATTTGTTTAATCATTCTTTATGATTTTTTTTTTCAATTCATTATATGTGAATTGAGTAGCAGTATACATATCATCTTGACTAAAAGTTATGAATGATGCAGACCAAATGAAAAGTCAAGTTGTACTACACAAAGTTGATTATGTTATGAAATCTTCACTCATCAAAATGAATAAATGCACAGATATAAAACTAAGTATATAATAATTCGTACCAAGAAAGGTGAGCAGAAACAAAAATTTCATCCTTTAAAGTTTATACTCTCTAGAAAGACTGGAAATATGCATCTATTCGTGTGTGTGTGTGTGTGTGTGTGTTCTAATTTAGCCAATCTTCTTTTAATAAGTTTTGAAACATTTTAGTGACCTTTATGAATTTAGAAATCAAGTTCATTGACAAAGAGATATATACTAATTTCTTTGAAATCAAGTTTTTTTCTTCTTCTTCGGAAAAAAAAATTAAGAAAAAATAATGTGTCAGAGGAAAAAAACATTGCCCATTTTTCTTGATAAAGTGGATGAGAAGAAATGGATAAAGTTTTCTACTTCTTTTCTTGTCCAGTTCGTATAGCCATGGATGCATGCAACATGAAAAGTACACAGTGGAAAGAAACGTTTGGAAGAAAAGAAAATGATGAAGTTTAGTTGTGGTGTATTTATTAAAACCCAGAATTCTTCTTTGTGATTATTTTTCTTAAATTAGGTATATAAATGTAAATTTGTTGTGGTGTATTTATTAAAATTATGTTTTTAATCGTGGTGTCAATATAATGTGGTGCACTTAATAAAATTTGGAGTGGTAATATAATTACCCTTCACATAAAATACTATTTCCATTTTGGATCCTGCGAATATTCCATTTTCCCATCGACAATCAAAGCTCGAGATTTGAGACACGTGAGCAAANTAAAATTTTAATTTAAATTAAAATCAATAATTAATTTTAATCATACATTTTATGGATTTCACAACTTTTCAATCACATATTTTATGAATTTTTATCAAAATCTACCAAAATTCTAATTTTAATCTCCACCAAATACGAAGAGCATGTTAGTCTAAAATAATAAAGAGGAAATTGCAACCGGCATCACTTTTTACGTTTTCAACTACAAAATTATTATTGACATTACAATTTTTATTTTTTTACATTACGTTTTAATTACAGTTAAACTTCTCAATCTTTGTTCATTGTAATAATTATTTTCTTAACTTTTTTCTTTGAATTCTTATCTTCAACCTTCCACTAATTAGTACGTCTCGTAAAATATTTTATTTTCATGCTTTTAAATAAGGAAAAAAAAAATTTGTACTAGTTATTTATTTATTTTTTAAAAACTATGATTAAAAAAAGTTTTATTTTAATGAATTTTCGGATATAAAATTATTATCAAAATACAAAATGTGCTAACTAATGAAAAGTTTGAGAATAAAAATGATATGAAAAATCATTAATGTTATATGAGCAAAGATTAAGAATCTTAAGTACAATTAAAATGTTTTGCAAAAAATAAAAAATGTGATATGGAAATAATTCCCCTAATAATTTTGTCACATCTGTCACTTTGCCTTTCGAAAACTTTTAAATGCCTTTCATATACTACAAGAAATGTAATTTGATTAATTCAAAAAATTTGAAAACGTCACACCAAACCCCCGCACCTATTCCACCCCCACTTACTAAACCCACAACGTACCTCCATGGTTGGATGCATACATGAGACACCTACTGATAAATTCTATCAAACGGCTGCAAACTAATTAGATGAAAAGTTACAATGAGATCGCATTTAAGGTGTACGATGAAAAACATTTTTGATGAAGCATTAAGTATGTTCATCAACGACCAGCTACTAAATAATCAAATCTTGACAAAATAAAAAATAAAAAATGTACACAATGCTATATTAAATAGGGAATATTTCAAATTTTTATATGCTTTGAAGCTATATTTTGTCAAAATAGTTCACAAAAGTAATCAAAATAAATGAATGAAGAATAATTTGCAAAGTAATGTGAGTATATTTAACATTCTAAAATATTAAATTATAAGATAAAAACATTCAACAAACTGTAAATGCTAACCTCAAATTAAAAGACGAATCCACAATTATTTCATGCTTGATATTGCAATGGTGAAGGGGTAAAAAGCTAATGTTTTTTTTTAGAGAAAATATCACTTGATCTTCTCAACAAACAACAAGGCTAAGTATACATTCCATTATTTATATCTTTTTTACATCATTTGTGTTTTCAAAAAGAAATGGGCGGAAAAACAGTTTTTTTTCTTAAATTGACGAATAGTGTGTTGTCACGTAACACAATATAAACAACGATATTAAATATGATGTATGTGTAGCATGATTGCTCGACAAAATGTTATGAAATAATTTTTTTGTGTTAACAATTGTAGAGTCTTGATCTCCTATGCGCTTAACTTATGCTAAACACCCATGATATGACACAGTAATTACCAACAAACATAATCATTTTAATGGACCCACCATTATTTTCCACAACATTAATACACACACATGTTAAGTTAAAATTACAAGGGTTAATAGGATTTTTTGCACAAAAAGAAGACATTTTTGAACACCTTTACAAAAAGGTTATTACATTACCACTAAAAAATTTACTTACTATACCACATTATAATCACACTACATTTAAAATATATTTAATAAATAATACACCATTATAAATTTACAATTATACTCTTAATCAAACAAAAACTAAAAATAAAAAAAACTAAGTACTGTAGTGTATTTATTATCCCAATATTACTCCTCATTTTTGTCATTATTTCCATCCATTCTGAAATTTTTAAAAGGCAAAAACTTGGTAGAAAGAAATATTGTCAACATTGATACTAGACGAACTCACTACAGGCGACGTTCGTGACAAAGACACTGGTGTATAACTAGAATTTGACCATGGCACCACCTGATTCTTGCCGTTCTCATTGTCTTCCTCTGCCTCCATGTAATCATCACTGTCACTATAGTACTCACAT
Source organism: Fraxinus quadrangulata (assembly GCA_903798255.1). Classification (NCBI taxonomy): domain Eukaryota; kingdom Viridiplantae; phylum Streptophyta; class Magnoliopsida; order Lamiales; family Oleaceae; genus Fraxinus; species Fraxinus quadrangulata. The sequence continues at coordinate 19,134 of CAIGRB010091420.1, read as the reverse complement.
AATCAGTTTCACTTCCTTGAGAATCACCGTCTTCATCTCTCTGAGTCGTCACTTGATTTTTTGCACAACAGCACAAGTGTGGCAAATGGAACCAGTCGGCCCCTAGCTTCGTACTTATGGCTTTACACAACGTCGGAGATAGACAGACACTAAAGAGCTCATATTTTTATAGTTAAAATATTCAACCTTATTGATGAAAATAAATATAACTTTTAATTATGAAATTTGAAATAATTAAAATTTGTATTAAGTATGTGTTTGTTTCCCATTATTGTAGAAGAAATAGAGTAATGAATAGTATTTTTTGGAGAATGCGTGGTTGAAATTTAAAGTAACTTTATTGGTTTGTGTGTAGAATATTTTATTAGGTAAATATGTGGTGGAGAATCTTACTGTAGCAAATAATGTTTTGGAATAATGGAAGACAAATAGGGCCTAAATCTCAAAATTAAACCAAGACCAACACTGAAAAGGAATTAAAACAAATTAAATTCGAATATTTAAAGCATTAATTTGATTTTGTAACAAAAAGCGAGTCAATTTATTAATCATTATAAAGATAACATTGTCACAGAAAAATTGTATATTTTTTTCACTATGAAGTAGATTTTCTAGTGCAGAAGCGGAATTAAAAAAAAAAATTATGCGATAAGAAAGTTGGAAAACTTGAAAATTTAGAGAGAATGATTTGATTATAATGAATTAATATAAAAAGTGGATAAAATATTTGTTTATATAAGCAAAATAATATCATAATATTAATAGTTTAAGGAATATAAGTAATTAAAACTTATGAGAATAAGTAATCAAAAGCTTAACATAATACAAAAAAGGGATAATTGCAGCAACGATACCAAATTTTTTATTTATGTCACCTACGGGACCAAACTTTTCAAACTATCACGGTTGAAGTCCAAATGGATGGTTTCTGTTAGTTTGACCATCAATTGACCAAATAATTAACTTTAACAATAATTTTGACTTATTTTAAAATGTTAAGATGATAATTTTACATTTTTAATAATGTTTGACCGTTAATTGACTAAATAATTGATCTTGACAATAATTTTGACTAGTTTTAAAATGTTAAAATGCTAACTTCATATTTTTTTATAATAAAATAACTAAAATCAAATAATTAAAATTAAAAACACATTCCACCTTCTTCTTCTCCATCCACCCCAACCCCCATGGTGATGAAGACCCCCCAAAAACTAGCAGGTACTTCGCTGGAAAGTCTGTTGTGTCCAAACCTTACACGCATAAGCTATGGCATTCTGCTAAAGCCGCCGAAATATGGTCGAAAAATGAATTTTCAATCATTAAAACCTCTTCAAGAGTACCCTTTGAACACAGATTCTCAGGCATTTCGCTTGAAAACCCGTTCGTTGAAACATCAATTTATCGTAAAGGCGAGTTTTTTCCAAGATTTGGGGGGTAATTTACCGATTAACTGGTTCTGAAAGAGTCTTAACTCATATAAATTAGGTGAATTGGCAATGCTTTCTGGTAATTCACCTTGGAATCTGTTCTCATACAAGTTGAGTGACCCGAGTGGCAACTCGTACAGCTCAGCCAGGATCAGCCCACTCGAGTGGTAATTCGCACAACTCAATTCATTGACGCATCTAGCAGCCTCAAGGCTATCATGTTTGACCATCCAGTACTCGACTGGTCAATGAATTGCTGTAGAGCTCAATTTATATCGTGCTCGTCAACTCTGTGAATAAACTCGAGATTCCACATGTTAACTCATTGAGAGCCACATCCAAGTCGGCGAGCCTCCGGAGTTGACCCACTGAATCTGGGATTCCACCCACCAGATTGGTCTGCGTCAACTATAGTACCTCGAGATTCGTAAGATTTTCAAGCTCCAACGTGATTCGACCTAGTGAAAACGTATTGTACGAAATATTCAACTATTTCAGGGTCGAAATGTTCCTCGACTGGCGGTGGAAGAGAATGAGAAGATGGGGGTGGGGTGGAATGCGTTTTTAATTTTAATTATTTGATTTTAGTTATTTTATTATTAAAAAATATAAAATTATCATTTTAACCTTTTAAAATCTTTCAAAATTATTGTTAAAATCAATTATTTGATCAACTAACGGTCAAATTGACAGAACCCATCAATTTGGACTTTAGTTATGACATTTTGAAATGTTTGGTAATGTGAGTGGCACAAATGAAAAGTTTGGTACCATGGATGGCATAAATAAAAGGTTTGAGCAAAGTCTGCTACTAAATGAAATGTTTGGTACCGCTGCTACAATTATCCCTAAAAAAATCTAATTTATTATAATTGCAATAGGATTGTCTAACATTATTTTCCCCAACTTGAAGAATACTTGTCTCAAATTTGATAGGAGAAGAGAAAATCAACCAATTAGGTGGAAAGTACTCATTAATTCATGCCATGACTAAGATTGAAGAAATATATGTATCTTGATCTGCTTGATAAACATTATTATATTCCTCTATCGCATTTTCTGAAGTCAACTTACTTCTACCTTGTTCATTTTATTTTCGTGATATACACTTTCTACGTGATATTGCTTCATAAATGAAGCATGGTTCAATTTCTCAGCCTTGAGTCCAATCTCGGAATAAGTCGCTAGTGAGATTTTCAATTCTTCATTCTTATCATCTTCTGTTATAGTGTTTAATATGTCTCATCTATAATATATTAAATATCATAACAAGTGAGAATCATTTTTTGGACGATTATAGCCATACTATAATTCAATTATTTCAATAATACCTCATTTTTCATTTTTTTAATATATATTTAATTTATTTAACTATTTAATTACCATCAATATATGTACATTTGATAGATTCATTTTACCTGTATACTTTCATTAATGTATGAATTCCTTTTATTAATTATCAATTAATTAACATTTACACTCATTTAATTAATACTCATCTTTATTTATGCATTTCAGTGTTATTAAAATTTCACATTCAAGAATGCATTTCATTATTCACGTCCATGTATGCTAATTAACATTCAATTTTACTTAATTGAAAATTAAATAAATAATTTAACATTCATGTCACGTATATATTCCCTGATATTAATTTTAATTTAATTAACATTTAGACATATTTAAATATTTTTTTTACAGTACCTATAAAACATTTAATAATAACGTGCAACGGACGTTCAACGTTGACTAATTTGTTGCCCGTTCAACGTGGACTAATTCGTTGCACGTCCAACGTGGACTAGTTCAATATAAAAAACTGGAAATGGGACTCATAACCATACTGTCCATATTTACTTGTGCATATATAATTCATAAGGGTTGGGACTGCAAAGAGGGTCCATGGCAATTTAATTCTCAATTTTACAAGTTTTACTTTGACTTCTTTGTAAATAAAAAGTACAAGTTTCGTTTCGTTTCTTCTTTCTATTGGACACTTATGAACTCAATTTGTTTATTATCGGAGTACAGTTTGAGATTAAGGTCTTCAATTACTATTTCACTAGAATGTTTTTCATCCTAGTTGAAATTGGTGAAAATAGTAGAGAGAACTAATCTAAACTTGGGAAATTGATTTCATTAATTTTACTAATAATTATAGAGAACGGAAAATACAGAATATATATACATTTTGGAGGGGTGAACATGTAAAAAATACATTATACACACGTGAGAATCAATTCAGTTATTATTCAAATGTGGTCACGTAGGTGCACAATCAGCTCATAGCTGCACAACAGTCCATATGCATATTCTGACGATAACACATGTATACATTTCAACATCCTTCCTCAAGCTGGAGTCTATTCTTTCACTCCAAGCTTGCCCTTAAGAAATAAAAATCTGGTTTGTGCAAGTGGTTTAATTTGCAATTTGATCTGATGATGGAACATATTGTATTTTCGACTTCCCTTCGAGAACTTTATTTCTAACAAAATATATATCTAACTCAATGTGCTTTGTCCGTGCATGATAAACTGGATTTGAAGCTAAGACACTGGCACTATGGTTGTCATACCATAGAATAGGAGATGAAACATGATGCAACTTGATTTCCTTAAGTAGTGATTCAATCCAAGTTATCTCTACAGTTGCCCGAGCTAAAGCTTTGTACTCTAATTCAGAGCTAGACCTGGCTATAACTTGATGTTTCTTTAAGGACCAGGCCACTAATGTATCTCCCAAATATACACAATAACCTACTGTTGATCTCCTGTCATCAGGGCAAGATGCCTAGTTAGCATCTGCAAAACCAACAATCTCTATTCTGTCACTTCTTTGGATCCATAAGCCTTGTTCAATTGTCTCTTTTAGGTATTTGAAAATCCTTTTTACTATCTTCTAATGTGGATCTGAAGGTGCCTGCAGAAATTGACTCATCTTATTCACTGCAAAAATATGTCTGGCCATGTATGTACTAAGTATTGCAAATCACATATTGCACTTCAGAATAAAGAGGGATCTGCCATCTTTTCTCCTTCATTTTTGGAGATACACATGCCTACTGTCATTGGTGTTGCACATGGTTTAAGATGCTCAAAGTTGAACCTTTTTAGTAAAGTCCTTTGTGTACTTTATTTGAGTAAGGTGCATACCAACTCATGCCTTCTCACTTCGATTCCCAGAAACTGATGTAGCTCACCCATGTCCTTTAATGAAAACTGAGTATTTAAGTTATCAATAAAACTCTGCAGCATTTTGTGATCATTGCTAATTACTACTATGTCATCAACATATACCAAGGCAAAAATCACTTGCCTCTGATTTATGTAGAAAAATAAGGAGTTGTCTGCTTTGAATTTTGTAAACTTCCATTCAAGAAGAGTCTTCTTCAGCTTTTCATACCAAGCTCTAGGTGCTTCCTTGAGTTCATAGAGTGTTTTTTCGAGTTTACACACAAAGTAGGATTTGCCTTATCAACAAAACCTTCTGGCTGGCTTATGTAGACTTCTTCATCCAGTTTTCCATTGAAGAAGACATTATTTATGTCAACTTATCTGACACTCCAGCACTTTGAAACTACAAGTACAAGAATTATCCTCAAGGTAGAAGCTTTTATCACTGGACTGAATGTTTCATGATAATCAACACCTGAAGTCTACAAGAATCCTTTGGCAATAAATCTGGCTTTTTACTTCATTATATTTCCTTCAATGTTACGTTTAACTCTAAAAACTCACTTGCTTCCTATCACCTTTTGACTGACCAATGGTGGAACTAACTTCCAAGTTTTCTTCCTCATGAATGCTGAGTACTCATTCTCCATTGCTCCTTTTTAGTTCTCACTTAACAGAGCCTCAGATGCATTATTAGGTTCAAGTTCTTTGTGCTCCAATATGTATTCTTTGCACTAAGTTGAGTAAAATTTTGACTTGAAGACACCAGCTTTACTTTTAGTAATCATGGGATGCTCAACAGTCTGCTTTCCTTGTTCTACAACACTTTGATTTAGATCTTCATTTACTTCAGCCTGTTATGTCTAATCATTTACAACTCCTTCTTGACTTTTCATTTGAGTATGTTCATTATTTGTCACTGTGTTCTCATTCTCATTTTCCTCAGATGCCACATTTCTTGCTATTTCAGTCTGTTCAGAACTTTAAGATGCTACTGTTAGTTGAGCATGTTGGGTCATGGCTAAGAAAAGTATGAAGTGGTAGAATAATAGTTTCAGACTTCTGTAAGTTGTTTCTTTTGTTGAGAAAACCAGAATGGAATGGGAATTCATTTTCATTAAAAACCATATGTCTAGATATATAGATCATACCTTTTGGACTAAGGCATTTGTAACCCTTGTGTGAGTTACTGAAACCAAGGAAAACACATTTGGTATAGTGAAAGCTAAACTTATGTTGCTAATATGGTCTGAGATAATAATAAAAAAAAAAACAAGCACACTCAAATATTTTAGAGACTTATAGTCTACTTGCTCCTTATTTAAAATATGACAAGATGATTTAATTTTGAGAACTCGTGTAGGTAGTTTATGATAATGTGAGTAGTTGTGTGAAAAGACTCACACCAGTAATGCAAGGGCATACTGGATTGAGCAAGAAGAGTTAATCTAGTTTATGTTATATGTCTGTGTTTCCTCTCTGCTCTACCATTTTGAGTTGAAGTGTGAGGGCATGAGAGACGCATATCAATGCTAGATTATAGGGCTACGTCAGTAAAGGCTCTAAATTCACCTTCCCAATCTGATTGAAGTGCTTTTATCTTCCTATCAAACTTGTTTTCAACTAGGTTCTTGAATTGAGTGAATATGTTTAAGGCTTTTGATTTATTTCTCATTGGATAGATCCAAGTGTATCTACTATAATCATCAATAAAGACAATATAATATCTAAAACCAGAAGTTGAAAGAATAGGTGCAAGACACCAAACGTTTGTATGAATCAACTCAAGGGGTGCTGAAGCATGTGAGGTAGACAATTTAAATGGAAGATAATGCGATTTACCAAGTTGGCAAGTATCACATAACTGATTAACTTCAGTAACTTCAATTTTTTTATTACAAGACTTGAGTACTTGTGATATCACAGAACCTGTAGGATGTCCAAGTCTCATAAACCACAATTTTAGTATAGACTCACACTCTTTGGATTGAACAACAAATGTTGAAGAGTCAACTTATTTGGATAGACTGACTCTTGATAGGGAAACCTTTTAGCTTTAGCTTGACCTGGATGCTCAATCTGATACAAACCATCCTTAAGCTTTCCTTCTAGCAGCACCTCCTTCATTTTTTTGTCATTGACAACACAAAAATCAGAATGGAACTCCATAAATACTCCATTATCGTATGTTAGTTGTGAAACACTTATCATATTTTTCTTAATTGATGGTACCAACAATACATTACTGAGAACTAATGACTTGTCATTCAGTGCGTTCAAGTGATTGGTGCCAATATGGGAGATATTGAGTTTGTTTCCATTACCAACAGTGAGTTTTTCCTTACCAACATACTCATGTGCCTCAATTAGATTTTCTTTCTCAGCAGTGACATGATTACTTGCTCATGAATCTGCAAACCAAGCTAGATCTGCAATTGTGCTTGGTGAAGCTACAGGAGCAGCTGGTCTTGGTGAATTATTTGGATAGTGTTGATCAGGCTTTGTACCCATACACGTCTCATCATAACGATTGAAGCACTTTCTAGCTGAATGATTGCTTATTCCACAGATTTGACAAGGGCCTTTGCTTCAAGTTTGCCTACTACACGTGCATCTACTTCTTCCTCCATTATTAACGTTACTTCTTCCACCATAGTTAGATCTACCTTCTTTGTTTATGTTAGATCTGTGCACGAGGTTTGATGAAGTTTAACTTAAGTTAATCGAGGCTAGGCTATTTTTATGGCATTAAGATGCTCAATTCTACTCTGATAAGTCACCAACACAGACTGCAGTTCATACCAAGAGATGTATTCTCTGCTATTGATTTGAACCACAATAGGGGTGTATTCTTCACCAAGTCCAGATAGTACTTGCGTAACAAGATTACTATGAGGAATACTCTTTCCAACAATTTCAAGGTTATCTGCTAGTTGCTTACTTGAGATGTTGATCAATACTCATTGATCCTTTCCTTGTCCTTTGAAGCTCACCAATAAGAAAGACAACTCTTGATTTGTTCATTACTCCAAAGCTTTCCTTGACAGCATTCCAGAGGCTACAAGAGTTTGAAGATCCCATCACTCTCATGGTAATCTCAAGTGTCATAGATGAATAAAGCCAACCTATCAGTAATTGATCAGTAGATATCCACATCCCATATTCAGCATTTGGAGTCATTTCAACAGTAACGCTAGGAGAGCCAGTTGTTTGTGTTGCCAAAAATTCTGCCGGACAAGTTCTTGTTCCAGTGATAAGGCCTTCAAGGTTATGACCTTTAATGATGGACATAACCATATTCTTCTACAACAGAAATTTGTTTCTATCAAGCTTCATTGGTGGAACTTGGGTGAGGCTTATCCCAAAGGCATCAGTGTACTCGAGGCTGGTTGAGTTGATTGTGCATTATCATTGGATCCGATGCTAGCCATTGTAGGCTCTGATACTAAGTTGAAATTGGTGAAAATAGCAGAGAGAACTAATCTAAACTTTGAGAATTATTTTCATTAATTTTACTAATAATTACAGAGAACAGAAAATACAGAATATATATACATTTTGGAGTTGTGAACAAGTAAATAATACACTATACACATGTGAAAATTAATTCAGTTATTAGTACTCAAATGTGGTCCCATAGGTGCACAATCAGCTCATAGCTGCACAACAGTCCACACGTAGATTCTGATGATAACATATGTATACATTTCAACAATCCTCATACTTGCATTTATTATCAATTTCTAAATACTGAGATCAATAGATTTTGAGATTTCAACTTGCACGTGTTTTTCAATCTCAATTGCAATATCATCGTCGATAACATTGTGATCATTTTGAACAATATCTTTTTCAACCTCATCAATTGTTTTATAAATCTTTTGCTATTTGTTTATAATAGTATTCGAAAATTGCTTTTTTAAATGGCATGAAAAAATCTTTATAATACCAACAAAACACATGCATATTATCTCTACTATGTAAGTGGCATGACAATACCATGGTTATCCCCAAAGTGTATTACAATCGTCCATTTTTACCACATTACACATCTTTGTAGGCTTTTCAATATAAGGTGGAATTTTGAATACCTCAACATCCTGAATTTCTTGCTCCTCATTAACTAATGGAACTTGATAGTAGGATGATAATTTTTCGTTATTCAAATTTAATGCTTTCACGAACTCTTTAAATACCATGTTCTCACTACTCACATGGTTTATGATAATGTCGTATTGTTGATGGTGGATGCATCATGTTCAAAAAAGCACATTACACTTTAATTTGAGTTATTTTATATTATCACAGAGATCAATACAAAATCCTTGATAACTTGTTCGTGCTCACTACTCGATCTTAAATCGCTAATATCTGAATCTCTATGGTTGGGGTGAGACTCTATCACAACTAGTCGTCATCCTGAAAATCGCATCTTACTTCAATGATGAACACATTTAAGGTTTGTAGATATTTTGAATAATTTTGTCGAGCAGTTGCTCGCTGTTTTCAAACCCCCGTTCATTTTTGATGGCTTGGACTCTACTACTGCTGCCTTTAGCCATCGGGCCATGTATAAATCTTTAGTCTCATACTGAATTGATGTGAGAATGAAAAAAAAATTTGAAACAAAAACTAAAAAGTTTATAGAGAATAATTTCATGATAACAAATTGATGATTGAAAAAGTGTAAAATATTTTTTGTTTATATAGACAAAATAATATCCTAATCCTAATATCTCAAAAATATAAGTAATTAAAATTTGAAAGAAAAGTGTTGACCTCGAAAAACGTAACACTGACGTAGACAATAGACTCACTCACACCAATCCAAACAAATTTCGGCGCGTTTTGTCCGAAGTACCAGAAGGATGCTAGAAAAAGGTGAACGTGAGAGATGCTTCATGACGAAAGACACAATCGTTCGAGTACCGGAAGGTGAAACAAAAACTGATTGCGCTAATAGCAACCACCGATCAAATACGTATGATTATTCGCTAGATATCAAGTTCATAACTATGGAACAAGCAAAATAATATATGGAAAATTTTTCTCTTGAATGTGTGTTGAAAAAGAAGCTTACAAGGCTATGTTGTATTTCTCTTTTTAGATTTTCCCTAGATCCCTACTCATTTACAAAAACTTTCAATTTATAGTGTTTTGGCCGACTGGTGTCCGTTGGATTAGAATCACGTGGTCTCATCTCATTGACTAAGATTTCACATAACTATATATCATACAATAAATACATTGACAACGGGTCAGCCGCCTTATGCATTCGGCTGACACACCCGCATTTTTTATTACAAACGTTACATCAATCATTCCTAAAGATTGTCTATTAATCTTTTAAGAGACAATTTCAGTTTCGGGAGCTTCAGATGAACTAAGGTTTCGGTTGGAGGAAGCTTTGTATCGATCTTCCGTGTGAAGAGTTTTGCCGTCTTTTCTGACCTCTTTAGGTAGCACTTCGACTTAATAGGAAGCACTTCAAATTTACGTGCTTTGGCTATTTAGATAGTGTTTCAGCACAATAGCTTCAACCATTCAATTTATCTCTTAAAATTTGACCAATTGACCCATTGCTGACTTTTCTTTCGATGTGAATTGCTACGTTTTAACTTGAGCTTTGTTGGCAAGGGATAACAAAAAGTAATAAAAAACTTTTAAAAGTAAAAAGGTAGTATAAATAAAAAAAATAAAATCCTACTACAAGAATAAATAATCCGTGTCCTACATATAATAAAATTATCATACATTATTTTCACAATTTTTAAAAAATAAAGAGCACATAGTTCTACTCTTGAAATAATATCAAAAGGGGTCAAATTTTTTGCAAAAGATAAGAGGAGGATCGACCCTTGTATATTTCCGTAATTTTCATCCGGTACGGGGGGCCTTCGAGTAATTATCCCGATAAAATTTCACTGGAGGGCACCCAATTTCTGGGAAAGTTCATTTTAGTTACTCAACTTTAATTTACTTCGATTTAACCATTAATTTATATCCTTATTTCAATTAGATCACTCACTTTATATTTTTATTTCGATTTTCCTACTATATCTATAACTATTATTAAAACTAAAGGAATTCATGACTTGGTTAGTAGAATGGTCTAACGTGCTACTAAAGTTAAATTTGTGATCTGATTAATAGAATTAATCAAATAAAAATATGAAATATAGCAACATCAGTTTCTAGCATAAAAAAAATTGGGTTGTGCTATGTGTACATTATGGTACACATAACCGTGTCCATAATGGACACATGTGCCCTCCCTATTGGGAGGGCGCCTGGCCCACTAGCATCCCCCCCCAATAGGGGGGCACACGTGTCCATTATGGACACGGCTATGTACCATAATGTACACATAGCATTTTCCAAAAAAATTATGTTGTAAAATTGGATTACAAATTCCATAAGAATGGATTTAATGTGCAATTGAAATTAAATTTGTGATCTAATTCAATAAAAAACTTGAAATTTAGCAACGTCAATTTTTAGAACCAAAAAATTTTAGCAATGTCGGTTGCTAGCGATAAAAAAAAAAAAAAAAAAA
>CAIGRB010091417.1:50345-71520 GCA_903798255.1 Fraxinus quadrangulata | reverse complement strand
GTACATTCTTAATAATTTGTTGAGCGTTGGTTACTTTATAGTTTCCTCCAAATTAATGTTTGCTAGAGACCAATTGTTTTATTAGCAATTATGGCAAATAAACAAAAATATATGGTCCCAACACTTAGCTAAAAAATTAAATTTCAAAGATAATCAATAATCAAATTAAATAAATACAACTTCACAATTATGTAGTTTTCAAGAAAAAGATATATTTTCCCACTTAGACACACAGGAAAAGAATTACAAGGATTAAGTACCCAAAAAAAAAAAACCTTAATCAATGACTTTTCTGCATACATACATGCACAAAAGGTTAAAACCAAATAAATAATCACTATACTTTTTTTCCTTTTAAATTCTATTTTTCCTATGAGGCATGGCTTAATTAAATAAACAATCACTAAGCCAACGTTATTCTTGTCTTAATTAAACAAACTGAATTCCCACCAAACCTAATATTTTCACACAATTACCATCCCTTTTTACCTACCTCTACCTTTCCATGTCCAAAACGGCAAATGATTTTCCCATTTGCAGAAAACTACTATTGGGCTGGTCGAGTTTGCCTTTCTTCTGCGCCTCGACGTCATCCTCATCTTCCTCTTGTTCTTCCAATTTCGTTATTGATTGGTATTCAACTTTGTCTTGATACAATTTGATCATGATTAAATAAAGTGAAACTGAAAAAATTGTTACACCCACGACGTACCAACTGAACTGAATGTTGACTAGAGATTTAGCTCGTTCTAGGGCCTCTTCCCTGTGGCACCGGACTACTTTGTGACCTTTTTCCAAGTTCATGAAACAACCTTTGGGTATGAACTCAGGTGTCCAAAGCATGAACCCCATGACCATAAGCCAAACACCTTGGAACATAATGCTAATAGACCTTGCAAAGCTATTCAAGAAACTCTTAGGGTAATTTATACCCAAAAGACTGGTTGCAAGAGAGGTGAAAATTGCAATTTGAAGAAGCCAATGGTATTGGCCCTCAATCCCCATATGATCAGCAGAGTGGAGGTGGAAAAGTAGTAACTGCTGGCCAAAGGCTATGGCACCAAGCATATAGGTGAGTCCATATTGTGCTGGAGGAGCAAGTTTATCAAGTAGAATTGAGAAAGCTGCGTACATGAAAAGAGCAATGGAAATATTTGAATGTTCAAAGTTTTGGAGATGATTGGAAGGGATGGTTCCGTCGGGGTCGAGCGGTTGGTGGCGGTCGGGGCCAATAAAGAGCTCCATGGCTATGGACATGGTGCAGCCTCCCATGATCAAGAAAAGCTCTAGATATCTTATTTTTGAAGTTGGGAACCATGGCAAAGATGTGTAGGATGTTGGGCTAATGGCATGGTTCTTGATGTGGTTAAGCAAGTGCCATAACCCAATGATAAAGAAGCCAAATCCAGGTGCCACATGCCCCTCAAAACTTCCCATGTTTAGTGTCAAGAGAATGTTAAGGAGAGAGACAAAACAATAGATGTGAGATACAAGGGATATGAGAACAGGGGTTTTATATATTGAAGAAGAAATTTTGAAGGTCTGGAGAGTTCCTTGAGGGGTTGAAAGTCTGAAAATTGGAGCTTTTGGCTTGAGGAATAGGTCAGATTGTAATGAGTTGACCGAAGACCCTTCTCCATTAACTTAGCAATGAGATGATGTGTACAATTGATTTGTACTCTAGACCACATAGAGTACAGTTGGAACTCTTGAAAAATTTAAATCTCTTATTTGACCGCCATCAAAATTATAATTCATTTTTTCCTCTTTTTATTAATTACACATTTTCCAATAAAATAATATTACATAAACTAAAAATTTTTCCATCTTTTAACCACATATTTTTTTTTAAAAAAATCACTATTTCAAAATACATTATCTTCAAAAACTCATTATAATGATGGCCAAACAAGTGCTTTGTTTAAAAGCATCGATTACATGCTTATTGTTGACATAAACTCAATGTGAAAACTTCTAATTCAACTAAATAAGCCACCTATTATGATCGAGTTGGACTGCATCGGATATCATGTCAAATTATATCAATGGTTCTATTATGGTGTTGTGTTTGATTCAATGTGATACTTAGCCTGTGTTTGGCTTTTATTTTTTCAAAAAATCATTTTCAATCAAACATTCTCATATAAAATAATTTTACAAGTAAACACAAAAAAATTTCTTATTTTTTATCCATACATTCTCTAAAAAATCACTATTCCAAAATAATATTTTTCTTCAAAAATGAGACTCAATCAAGAACTTATTTTATACTAATTTCATGAGAGATAAGGGCAAAAGAACTTCGGGAGCATGAAAGTGAGTAAACAAAAAGTGAATAAAACCATAGTAATCGAGCTCGGACGCTTCATTTATCATGCCAGAGACATATGAATAGGTCTATATCATGTCATGTTCAATTCAGTATGACCCAATTTTTTCAGCAACCCAATACTATAAAATTAAAAAATTAAAAATTAAAAATTAAAAAAAAAAAACTTAATTGGCCCAAAATGTATGATAGAAGCCCTGCAAAGTGCAATCCATTACAATACGCCCTTGCATCAACAGATAATTGAGACGTTGTGGCATCCACGCACGCCCCTGCATCCATGCACGCTCGTCGTCTCCTGAACCACAAAACCAGGCCCAGCAGCCAGCGTTCATTGGCTACCGAGTCGGTAGATGAGTTTTCTGTAATTTCTATTGGTATTCATCTGCCATTGGCTGTAGAGTATTAAGGATATGCAATGGGTATTGCCGTATTTGGTAACTACGTCGCTTATTTATAGGGGAGGAAATAGGAATAATCACAAGTGTTGTTGTTGTTGCCTTATGCCTGTTTGGGGAAAATTTTGAAACCAAGTCATCGGTGGCTGGGAGGAAATAGGAAGAAAATAAACACAAGTGTTGTTGGCTTGTTGCTGACTTGCTGTTGCCTGTTTGAGGAAATAGCCAAATAGGAATAACCACTAAGGCACTAACCAAGTCACCGGTGGCTGGGACTGGGAGGAAATAGGAAGAAAATAACCACAAGAGTTGTTGGCTTGTAACTTGTTGGCTTGTTGCTGACTTCTTGTTGCCTGTTTGGGGAAATAGGAATAACCACTGAGGCACTAACCAGTCATGAGTCACCAGTGCACTATGAGTTTGGCTGTTGCTTGTTTGGGGAAAATTTTGAAACCAAGTAATGCTATTTAATAAATACGTAATTGTCTTGCTATAAATTCCGTATTTTATTTTGTTTATTTACATTCTAATTCCTATCTATTACAATCAGTCATGAAAAGATTTTATAAAAGAAAAGCTCTTGACGCAGCTTTTTGCTTGTATTGTTTTTCTTAAAAACAAGTAGTGGGAAACAAGGTGGAGGCGACTCATTTGTTGGTGAAGGATTCACGTATTGGAAAGATAAAAAGAGGCTTGGTACTCAAGTTGGAAAGCATAATAGTTCACATAATCAAGCTCGCATTCAGTGTGAAGTTTTGATGAATCAAGAACAACACATTCAAACGATTTTCTTCAAGCAGTCAGAACAAATGAGAAATGAATATCATGTCTGTCTTATTGTATCAATTGATTGTGTTCGAATTTTGTTAAGATAAGGGTATTCATTTCCAACATCCACAACTGTCTCACTCAAAGCTGCTATTGATAAGATATTTTCTAGATATAACTTAAGCATTTCAAATTCGTAGGGACAATGTTATGATGGGGCAAGTAATATGCAATGTCAGTTCAATGGTCTCAAATCACTCATTTTAAATGAGAACCTTTGTGCCTTTTACATTTATTATTTTGCTCATCAATTTCAACTAGCTCTTATAGTTGTGGCAAAGAAGAATATGTCGATTACTAATTTCTTTCGTATGGTTGCAAATGTGGTAAATAATGTTGGAGTATCGTCTAAACGTTGTGATCTTCTTCGAGAAAAACAATCAGATTTTATTGTTGAGGCATTGGAGAATGATGATATTTTGAGTGGACGGGGCCTTAATCAAGAAATCACTCTTCAGCTTTCAAGTGATACTCGTTGGGGATCACGTTATAATTATTTTGTTAGCTTGATTAGCATGTTTACGGTTGTTATTGATGTACTTGAAATAATTGTTGAAGATTGATCAAGTACTTGTGATCAAAAAATGATTATACATTCAATTTATTGGAGTCAATACAATCGTTTGATTTTGCATTTAATCTACATTTAATGAGAAGTATTTTGGGGATTTCAAATGATTTGTCAATGGTATTACAAAGGCAAGATCAAGACATTGTCAATGCAATGGACACAGTGAAAGTTTGCAAAAAGAGACTCCAAGTTATGAGAGATGATGGGCGGGATTCTTTCTGGCAACACGTTTCTTCTTTTTGTGAGCATCATTATATTGATGTTCCAAACATGGATGATATGTTTATGCGTTCTGCACATGGTGGTCACCCTCATCGTAATCCTCCACAAATGACTAACATGCATCACTTTCGGGTAGATTTATTCTATTTTGTCATAGATATGCAACTTCAAGGATTGAGTGATCATTTCTCGGAGGTAAATACTGAGTTATTCATTTGTGTAGCTTGTCTGTGTCCACAAAATTCATTATCTGCTTTTGATAAAAGAAAGTTAATTCAACTTGTTAAGTTTTATCCACGAGATTTTTCAGAAGTAAATCTCTTCACACTTGATGATCAATTTGATAATTACATTTTTTATGGCCTCTCTAGCAAAGAGTTTGAAGAATTAAATAGTCACAGTGCTCTCGCACAGAAGTTAGTTTTGACAAGTAAGAGTAGATCATATCCAAAGGTTTACAAGCTTTTGACTTTGTCACTAATTATTCTAGTTGCTACTGCTACGGTAGAGAGAGTATTTTCTGCCACGAACATTGTGAAGGATAAATTGCGAAATCGAATTGGAGATGAGTGGGTGAATAATAGTCTTATTGTTTATGTGGAGAAAGATATATTCTTAAAGATTGATAATGAGGCGATTGTACAAAAATGTCAAAGTATGAAAACTCGTAAAGAACAATTGTAAGGTATTTCATTGTAGTATATATATATATATATATATTATTTTTATTGTCCGCACTGAAAAAATTTCCTTGGGTTCTCCCCTAAGTATGATACATAGTTCTATTAGTTTCATGAGGTAACAGTAATAGAAGTTATATGATTTCGAAGCATGAAAGTGATCAATGATAAATGGAATTGTCATTACTTCATAAAGGGAGAAGAAAACACGATTAAACTAATTTTAGTTTTACTTTATTTCCAAGTAGCAAGAAATTAAAGCCTTTTTAGTACTTTTTTCATTAATAGGATATTTGCTTTTTATGCCTAATTAAAATGTGTTTCCATGCAAATATTTAAATTTTTATTAACTATATTTTATATAAAAAAAAGTGACAAATATATGTTTCATGTTGATGTAGTACATTAAAAAAAATATTCTTGAAATTACACATAATATGCATAATTTGAACAAATAGATTTTAAATAATATAATATATATACGAATATAATTATAACAGGATAATTTCTTTAAAATATTAATTTTAATAGATTTATACTATATTCAACAAATATTATTTATAAAAAACAAATTATGAGATATATGGAAAAAATGGAATGGGTCGAACTCCACATCATGAATTATTAGCGAATTAAACTAAGCAAAATGGAATGGGTCGAACTCCAATAACTGGTTTTGAATGATCATGTGCATCATGTTGAATAAAAAAACCTAATTTTGGTCCTGAAGGACAAAGGAAACCATGAAAACAATTTTTAGAATAGTTTGATAGAAGGGTTTCACAAATAAATCGATCATGTTGTAGAATTAAATTCAACACGTCGTCTGTTCAATACACTTCAAGTGAACTAATATCACCACTAAACTATTTTTACGATAAGCATAAATAACACAATCTAACGGTGAAATAATCAACACTGCAATCTTCTAATATAAAGTGTCAATCTATATACATTGGTCGTGAACAACATCATTCTTGATCAAAATATAAATTGTGTCGCACTGTCCAACTTATATTATCTCGAGTGAGCAATAGCACGGAAACGTGACCTTGCCCCCACTACAAGTATATTGTTATGAATAAATTGGATTGATAATTTCTTGGACATGTAGAATGTTTGGCCTATATTTCAATAATCTTCATGGGAATTATTGAAAAGAAGAAAACAAGGTGCCTTGCGCCTTCTTTTCCTTCTTCTCTAAGTTACTTGTGGATGCTAAAGTCTTTGGAGAGATAATTATATGTATTGTCGATGTATAGATAAAATTTATCAATTGTCTTGATTAATTCTATATAGTATCTTGTACTACAATAGTCTTAAAAATATTAATTATATTTTTTAACCAATTATATACAAAAATTAATAAGTTCCAAAAAATAAAATTAGAAAACGAGAGTAAACTAAAATTCATATTTTATGAACTAGTAACAAAAATTGAATAAATAAAAAATAAGAACTAATGCAGCCTTCGCGAATAGATTAGAAGAGGGGGAGAGAGGACCAAATTAACATGGTTTACGGTAGTTGCAAAGAGTTATACTTATTTTAAATCTTTCAATAA
This sequence comes from Fraxinus quadrangulata, assembly GCA_903798255.1. Lineage (NCBI taxonomy): Eukaryota > Viridiplantae > Streptophyta > Magnoliopsida > Lamiales > Oleaceae > Fraxinus > Fraxinus quadrangulata. The sequence continues at coordinate 64,928 of CAIGRB010091417.1, read as the reverse complement.
ATCTAATAACGAATCGAATGGAGTCGACGTAGCCAATTCTAAATTTGGCAATCTAATAAATATTTTATTTTCGTTTTAAAATAATTATAATGAATAAATACATTGTCTTAGAAAAATATTTGGCAATATTACATATTGCTATAAAGGTAAAATTAATTATATAATAATATTATGGTGCATTTGATTGCTAATATTTTCTATGAAAAATGTGATTTTTTTCACTTAATTTCCTACTTTTGTATTGTTTGATTGACATTTTTTTCCATGAAAAATATTTTCCTCTTTTTGATCACGTGATCATATTTTTCTTGAAAACAAAGAAAATATTTTTTAGTAAGATGTAATTTTTATTTTCCAAGTAATTCACACACACACACACACACACTCTCTCTCTCTCATCTACCACAAATAAAAAAGGCCAAATATAATATTTTTTATGTTGAAAATTAAATCAATCAAATACATTTAATTAATAATTTTCATACAAATAATTTTTAGACAATTAAATTGCCTAAAATTTATTTTCTTTCCATACAAATTCAATGCTCGCAATCAAATATACCCTTAATGATAATAATACAAAATGATATCATTATATCAATTTTCATTTTATATTTTTGTACATCAGCACAACAATAAATAATCTCTGTTTACCAAACGCTAAAATGCTTATTTTGAAAAATTAAACAATTCTAAATTAAAGTTCATTCAACACTTAACTGATTCTTTCATGAGTTGATTTTTTATTTTTTTGACACGTGAAAAATGAATTCTTTTGAGGGAACAATACATAACTACTACACTATAACTATCACATTTCAAAACTAACAAACTTGTGAAGTTATTTCAAAAGTCAGATGTTAATTTCAATTCATATATATATAATTGACATACATTATATTCCATCACCCACCCCAAGGACAACCCCACCTTACCTGCAAAAAGTTATTAGAAATTTTAAACATTTTCTGGAGATTATACCTCACCCATGGACTAAATGTATTATCCTTGATCAGATTTATTATTTGTGAACATACCTATATTATATGTCATAAACCGTGACCAAATTTGTCATAAGTGTGATTGTTTGTGACTGTCTAATTTATCACTGTATATAACCAAGTCTCTAACCTGCGTTATATGTAACTAATCATGAACAAATTTGTCTCTAGTGTGATCAATTGCGATAAAATTTGTTTTCAGTGTAATTGTTTGTGACCTTCTAGTTTGTAACTATATGCAACCAAGTCAACAACCTATGTTGTCTGTGACTAACTGTGATTAAATTTGTCTTCAATATGATTAAATGTGACTAAATTTGTCTATTTGTAACCAAATCAATCTTAATTATGACGGTATGTAATTAGGTCACAATTAACACATAATTGGTTACAGTGGATCACCACAAACAAATCTACACGCATTGCAGACCAGTACCACAATCCACCACCAGTCACCCCCACTATCACCTCAAATGCATCACCTTAACTCAAAACCACAACCATAAGTACTACCTTTACCTCAGATTCACAACAAATCCCAACCATAACCTCTAGCACCACCGACATCATCGCACCCTACCAACATATATAGATCGCTCTGCTAGCTCTCAGCTGAGATGCAACGCGCAACGGAGCATAACCACAACGCACTACCTTTGAAGCCTCCAAACGACTACTAACCACCACCCAAGCTGCTTGACTCCACTAACATAACCACCTTAACCTCGTCTACAAACCTCGACCAATATTCCGACCTAATATAATCTCAAATGCACCAGAAATCAGGCCAAAAACCATTAGCTACGGACTAGGTTTTAGGCGGCACCACCTTCTCTGACGATGCCCATGCCGGTACTACCACACCTATCGGTCATACTCATCAAGGGATATCTATTCATGGTCTTATATCATCAAACAACACACACAATCCAAATTATAAACTTGTTCTTCGCACCCAGGGAACTTGCACATTTCAACCATAATTTTCGACGCCGAAGGTGAGCCCCATGATCGTAGACCACCATCTCCGACATTCCCACACCATGCAGAATCTATTGCTACCATGGTCTTCCATCAATTTGATCAGAATATTTGTGACCAAATTTGTCTTAAATGTGACTATTTGTTATCGTCTAATTTGTGACTGTATGTAACTAAGTCACTAACTTGTGTTATATGTAACTAATTGTGAACAAATATCTCCAGTACGACTAAATGTGACAAAATTTGTTTTTAGTGTGATTGCTTGTGACCGTCTAGTTTGTAACTATATGTAACCAAGTCACCAACATATGTTATCTGTGACTAATTGTGATCTAATTTATCTTCAGTATGACCAAATGTGACCAAATTTGTCGATTTGTGACCAGATCAATTTTAACTATGACGGTGTATAATAAGGTCACATCAGTTACAATTAACACATAATTGGTTACAATGAATCACAATAAACACATACTTGGTTATAGAGTGTCCATAGAAGGCCACCAGAAACAAATCTACATACGCCGCAAACCAGCACCACAATCCACTGCCAGTCACTACCATTATCACCTCCAATACACCACCTTCAACTCAAAACCATAACCATAAGTACTACATTCACCTCAAATCCACAACAATAATCACCACCACCATCACTTCCAACAATATCTTCAACGAATCCTAACCAGCACCTCTAGCACCACCAACATAATCGCATCCAACCATCGCACACAACCTTTGAAGCCTCCAAACGCGGACCAATCACCACCCAAGCCACTTGACTCCACCACTAACATAACCACCTTAACCTCTTCTACAAATCCCGACCAATATTTCGGCCTAATATCATCCCAAATGCACCAAAAATAAGGCCAAAAACTAGTAGCTGCGGACTAGTTTTTGGGCAGCACCACCTTCTTAAACGATGCCCATGCCAATACCACCACACCGGTCGACCATACTCATCAAGGGGTATCTATTCATGGTCTTATATCATCAAACAACACACACAAGCCAAATTTACAAACATGTTCTTCGAACATTCACATTTCAGCCATAATTTTCAGCGCCAATGGTGAACCCCACGATTGTAGACCACCTTCTCCGACATCCCCACACCATGCAGCGTCTATTGCTACTATGGGTCTCCAATTCAATTTGATCAGAATATGCAACACTGATTTCGATGAGATCATGCACAGTGTCAGAAAGTGGAGAAGGTAGAGAGGGGTGGGGATTGTGTGGGGGTGCGACGATAGAGGGGGTGATAAAAGAGAGAAGATAGAGGAGTTAGGGTTTAAAAATGAAAATGGGGTTTGTAGGTTATGTTTAATTAAATCTGTATTAATTAAATATTTAATTATTAATTAACACCTGATTTTTGAATTTAAAACTAATCCTCCTTATTTTTTGAAAATCGATTTTAAATTTAGGTTTTTAGGTAATTTTCGGAGTCTATGAATCCGGCCAGGCCCGCCAAGAACAAAGTCATGTGAGGTTGGGCTCTTATATATGGTGGACACGTCCAGACTCCAGTTACATTGGGCCTGGAAATTAGTCCACAGAAGTCTTTGCGGTTAGTCCATATTCCATATTGTTCCTCTTAACTATCAAGGAAAACACTAGTAAACTGGATAATAAAGACTAGATCATGATACAATTATTCTTGAAGGGTTTATGAGCAATGAGATTAAGCCTCTAAAAATCATATTTTTTTTAATAGATTTTAATAAAAATTAATAAAATGTATGATCAAAAATTGATAAAATTTGTGACTGAGATTAATTATTGACTTTGACTTAGATTTTATAAATTTTTTTAGCTAAACCAAACATAGACTCAACAAAGAAACTTGTCCACTTAATTATCTTTTGATTTTAAGAGTTTTTAAACGTTTTTATTCTTGTCTTGACTTATTCGATCGTCGCAAGTGAGTATCCTCATTATCACCATTCATGCGATGAAAGCCGAAAAATAGATCACATAGCAACGAATTGAACTCGTTTTGGAGTGTTTTTGAGTTCAAGCTACCTCCTCCTACTTCAATATTTCTATAGCTTGATAGCATGCTATAAATACAATAATTGTGCTAATAAAATGTCACTTCAACGTTGATGTGATTAGCGCACCTTCTAAACCGTTGTTAAGCATGCCGAGTTAGCATTGATGTATTATATCGAAATCATCATCTTGTATTCGAAAGAATACTAGTTTATAATCAATAGTTATACAACAATTCGTTTTGTAGAAAGCATCGTCCAAAATGATCGCAAGCGATTATTTATGCACAAAAGAAAAAGTAAGTGCACCTATGGACTGCATTCTTAGCCCTTGTTTAGTGTAGATCAAAATCAAAATTTTAGTAGATTTTGATAAAAGTTGATTAAATATGTGGTAGAAAAGTTGTGGATTCGTAAAATGTGTAGTTAAAATTATTTGTTGATTTTGACTTTGAATTTGACTTTAAAATAAAATTTGAATATATACCAAACATAAACTTAATTTCATTTATATGTTTCAAGTTCATCATTTAATTTCTAATACATCTTATTAATAACTTGAGTTTACATATTAATAACCATCATCTTGATATAATTGTTCACTTTATTCACAAAATTTCAAATGTTACTAATCATCCTAAATAATGTTTAAATAACTCTATCAAAACATGTACAATGCATTTGTCTACTAAACTTCACAATAAAAATTGTAAATTTTGGGCACTAAACATGTTATAATGCTTAGGAAAAAAAAAAGCCCAATTTTGGGCTTCATTCAAATGAGATTGTGGAGAAAAATGTTTTTTTTGGAATAGTGATTTTTTTGGGGAATGTGTGGTTTAAAAAAAAAAATTTTGAATTTACGTGTAACATTATTTTATGAGAGAATGTATGGTTGAAAATGAATTATGAAAAAATACATTTTTTGTCAAAAACTCAAGACAAGAAAAAAGAGAGGTAGGAAATGAAAGTGGCGAACGACCACCTATTTCTGGCAAAAAAAAAAAAAAAAGAGGTTGAAAAAAGAGAGGTTGGAAATGAGGGACGTGTTAGTAACATGGCTGGATAAAATTTGTTGAAGAAGAGAGTTAATTTTTTCAGTGGTGAATTGAACATGCCCTAAATATAAAGTGTCTTCTTTGCTCAATCAGCTTTTCTCTTTAAAGGTTATCAGTTGATTCTACAGTACATCAGCAATAACTTTAAAGCATCTACATGTACAATAGAAAGACCCCTTTGTATGCCTTGCTCTTAAAGACTTCAATTATTCAAGAAAGATGGCTAGATATTACAACTCTTCTTACTATGATCATCTCCAATATTTGTCACTACCAATCCACATCTTCTTAGCTGTACTATTTCTCTTCTTGATCATAATTTGGTACATAAACTATGAGTTCTTAATTGAAGACTTGATGGATTTCTGCTACTGCTTATCCTGCACTGGTTGTCTGTCCATGATCCACGCAGAGTCCCATTTGCTCTATCATTGCCCGAGAAGGATGCGCTTCATAGGGCTGGCCATGGGGAGTGGCTATTCTACTTGTGTTGCTTATGTTCACGATCTCTCACCATGCTTCTTTGCATGAAAGATGGCTTCCCTCGTTTAGTAGGCGACGACGATAATAGACTGCGCCAAATATTGTGCCTAGCTAGCTTCAACCTCTAAAGTGTTCACCACTTCAATGTGATTATGGTTCAAATTATGTACCTTTGGTAAAAGCAAGAGATGATGTCTAGGAATTATTCACATATTCTTATTGCGATTTCTATGAAGAAATGATGTATATGAATTATCCTGATAATATATAATTGGCAGAGAATCATATCATTTTACAAATTAGGCTCCAAATTATTGGAAGAATTTTACAAGTTCAAAGCATTTTGTTCAAATAAATCTTTAAATGGACAAATGTTTTTCTAATTGGAAGAATACTCTTCGATGAGACTAAAAAACTCGCACAAAGTTGAAATAAACTTCATACATAGAGTGGAATATGGACTTACTTGTTTGTGTAGTTCCACAAAATCTGCTAACTAACTCGAGTTCCTGATATTCTTAGCATTGACAGTATGCCTGGCATAATTAGCAAGGAAAATCTCGTGGAGCATGGATTTTGCCAGTGGCTGCAGCTCTGTCGTCCAATATTCTGGATCGACCATTTAATATATATCGATTTGGATAGAATATGGTGTTGTTTCATGTAACTTTCTTCTTCAAATGTCCTTCAATATAGATCTGAAATAAAGAAACCATTGAAACCCAAGCATTTCTCTACCTAGCACGTCCAGGCTTTTATAATCATTGGTAGCACTGTAACCAATCCCTTGTCCTTAGAACATCGCCAATAATAACCAATGCATTGTGGACTCTTTCTATCTTCCAACATATGCTTTTGTGCTGTGTAGAATTCAGACATGGCAAAAACTGCGTTATTTAGACACTTGGACTAGATTATCTTACAACCTATTCGCCACTGCCCTCTGAACAACCACTAGGAAGCTGAACCCAACTGCATCCAGGAACTTTTACCAGGCTTTTCTCTTTCATGGAAACTCTCAGTTTATCAACGTCATCACAATATCCAGATGGAGAAGACAAACTGGAAGCAAGCACATAGTTCGCTCCAAGCTCAGGCTCTATTTTGAGCAGAAGTTGCTTTAAATGTTCATCGCCATATAGAATGCACCTATGTTGCTTGCAAGAGCTAAGATAGCTCCTCAATATAACAGAGTTTGGTTCCATTGGCATACCCATAATAATCTGGTAAGCTTCTTCAATCCTCCCAGCTCGCCCATATAAGTCGACCATGCATCCATAATGTTCCATAGTTGGCCTGATATTGTAAACAATCACCATTTTTTCAAAAAGCTCGTCCCTTTTCAACAAGACCATTGTGACTACAAGCACACAGGATTGTTGAAAATGACTTGACGTCAGGCCTCAGACCAGTTTCTTCCATTCTGGTAAACAAAGATATAGCCTCTTCTCCATGGCCATGATCTGTGAGGCCAGAAATCATGGCAGTCCAAGACTGCAGATTTTTCTCTCTCATGGAACTAAATATACAGAAGGCTTCCTCTATGAGACCACATTTTGCATACATATTAAGCAAGGCTGTTCCCAGAGCAACATGAAATTCGATACCATTAACAAGTATGTACGAGTGGATGGACTTTCCATGTCTGATATTGAGGAGGTTGGTACAGGCAGCAATCAAACTAACCAAAGTAACCAAGTTTGGCTTTTCATTTACCATCTTCATCGCTCGAAACACCATTAGAGCACCCAAAGGACGTTCACTATAAGCATTAAAAACTCAACGAGTGAGACAAATATCAACATAATGCGTCACAAGAAAACAAAATTGAAAAAATTGTACATCACGCCTAACAAAAAGTAAAGGAGATACCAGGAAACAGGCTTAATAATCTGAAGAAATATGAAAAATGCAATTACATTCTTTACTTTCTAATTTGATACCAACTATGGGAAGACTTCAAAATAAAGGCAGGCCCCAAAAATGTATTCTTCTAAAGGCATACTTGCTATATGTTTGTACAAGTAGTAAATTTGAGTGACATTTGGAACTGCACAAAAGAAATTATATCGCATGACATACATGGTAGTTATTGTTCAGCTGATACTTTCAAAAAAAGCACTACTATGTGTTATGCCACACATACATAAAAATAATGATGGCTTCGGTTCAAGCTATATCGACTCAACCAATGCAAGACTCGACTCGAACAAATGTTACACGATTATTACTTCTAACTTTTTTCGCTAAATAGTACTTGTTTAAAACAGATTCAAAACAACAAATATATTATAAATCTAATTGAGCAACTCTTGAGAAGATATTTATTAACAGTGTACTACACTCTCCACTCCCACCATATCCATCCTTCCTCATTCCATTCAAATGGCATATTGTTTGGACTATCATTATGCGAAGACAGAGCACTCAACTGCCTGGTTGCACTCAAATGCATTATTCTCGAACCATTGTTCTCTCTTCTCTTCCTTTTTTTTTTTTTTTTACCTTTTTTGAAGGGTGGACATCAAATTTTTCCATAGTAAGAAAGGACTCGAGAATTGATTGCAGGATCTCAGTACTTCCAATTGGATCCATGTCAACATCCTCCGAAACAATTCATAAAGTTCACGTGTAAGGGAGAAAAGGAAACACAGTCAATTTAAAAAGAGAAGACATATTAAAAATGTTCATACCAATCAACATAACCGGCAATCATGGAGCTCCAAGACACTACATCTCTGTCAGCTATTCCATCAAACACTCTTCGTGCAAAATCAATTACCCCACACGCACCATAGACTCTCAATAGCGTATTATTCACATGTGGATCCAAACCAAAACCCGCCTTCAAAACCATAGAATGCACGGATCCACTAACCCCAAGCATGGAACAACGCCCACAAGCCTTGATCACAAATGGATAGGTAAACTTGTCGGGTTTGAGCCCACCAACTGTTCGAAGTAATTTTACAAAGAGCTTGATGGACTCAATTGGGGTTGACGAGTTGTTGGAGTATTCTTTGATAATTGTATTCCACGCAAAGAGCGGTGGCGGATAAATGGGTGAATAATCAAAGATTTTTCGCGCATCATGGAGCGAGATTGAAGCGGCGGAAAGTATGAGTTGAGAGAAGAAGTATTCGTGGTGGTCGAGGGAGGTTTTGAGGAGCAAGGAACGGAGGTGGAGGATTTCAATGGCTGTTTTTGACCGTTGGAAGAGAGTTTGTATATGGCGGGAAATTATCATAATTTCGAAATTCGCATCCAAATTCTGCAAGGCGTTTATGGCGATCCTTGCAGGTGTCGAAATGGGCCGGGTCGCCTGGTTGATAAGGGCCGAGACAACCCACTGCAGCCCAACAGCAACAACTATACTGATTTCGTATAATTTTCCTAGTGAATTTCAAAAAAATAATAATAATTATCATTATAATGATGCAATATTGGTGAGGTGTTAAGTTAGGTAGAAGGCTAATTAGCACAAAGCGTCCTTGCTTTTGGAGGCTATTTTGAATACCGTCCATACCTTTCATTCCTTGGCATTGATGCCCCTACCTTTAACATTTCGTGCGCCGAACGTCCTTTTCACTTCTTTTTGACGATTTTACCCCTCATTCAAGTAAAAAAAAAATCAATGAATTAATTGCAATTATAATCCCAAATTTTGAAAACCTACTTTTCAGATATTAATTTTTTGCCCCAACCAGCCGCCACCAAAAACTCTGGCCAACCACCACCAAAACCACCGGACATTAACATTACTAGAAAGCCCTCACTATGTCCTTCAATTTCCACCCAATATCATNGAAATTCCGTTTTCACTGTAGGGCATTTCTTGAGGTCAAATCCAAAATTCTTTCAATTGGCTGATAAATTGAAGCAATTTATCCATTACCCATGGTCTTAGCAACTTTAATTGAATTTTGGTGGTTCCAATTTGTTGATTGGGGCAGTGGGTGAACAGAAATCGAAAAATGGAGCCAACACTGCGCGCTAAACCTGTTTATGAACAAACAGCCGTTTCCCGGCCAAATTGAGGAAGGACCATATGCTCATGGATGCGCCTTGAGGAGTAGGTGCTAGTGGTGGTGGTTCTCGATCGTCGTTCGTACCACCGATGTCGAAAACTCGTCTTAAAGTAGCGTTTTAGCTGTGTTCGAAGCTACCACATGCTGGTGTTGATTCTGAGCAATAGGGTCGGTTGTGAACAATGGACATGGGCATCTTGAGGTAGATAATTGATTGGAATGTTGAGCTTTGCATGGATGTCGTCGAAAAAAGAGTTGTTGGTCGATTTTAGCAAAATGAGTAGGCGATTTTTATCCAAATTTTCGGCGATTTCAGGGCTGTTCGAGACATGATATTAGATGGGAATTGAAGGGCATAGTGAGGACTTTCTAGTGGTGTTAATGTCTGGTAGTTTTGGTGGTGGTTGACCAGCATTTTTGGCCATCAAAGGTGGAGGCCGGAGGAGGAGATTTCTGCAGTTTTCAAATTTTCGAGTGGCTAAATTTGAGAGTTGATTTCGGCAAGATTATTTGGTGTTTTGGGGAGTTGTTGGGTGGTGATTGTAGAGGAGGTTACGGGCTTTCCATTGATGTCAATATCCTGTGGTTTTGGTGGTTGGAAGGTGACTGAAAATGGCTCCGAAATTGGCGGCTGGTTGGGAGCAAAAAATTAGTTTCTTGTGACTGAAAAGTAGGTTTTAAAAATTTGAGGTTATAGTTGCAATTAATTCTTTAGTTGTTCTTTTTTTTTTTTACTTAAATGAGGGGTAAAATCGTCAAAAAAAGTGAAAATGACGTTCGGCGCACGAAATGTTAAAGGTATGGGTATAAATGCCAAGAAATGAAAGGTATGGACGGTATCCAAAATAGCCTCCAAAGGTATGGACGTTTTGTTCTAATTAGCCTTAAGTAGAATAATAGGATGTGTTTTGCTTGTGGTACATTGGGGGTGACGGGTGTCCATTAATATGATATGATAGTTCAATCCTCCTTTTTCTAATGAAAATTGAACTGTCTTATCACATTATTTCATATACGTTGACATATCACCGATATTTTATCATTATAATGATAAATAGCATTACTCATGTCAAAAATAATTTCAATGACTGTTATATGTCCAAATTGGCATCTAACTACTTCATCTTATTTGTTTAAATTGTCAAATCTCTCTTTTGAATTACAAGTGAATATGCAAGAAATTCAAGATAGTTTAATTTAGAAATAAATAGAATAATAGAAGTTAACTAAACCCCTACGACGATAAGTCTTGCATCAATATTTTTTGAGTCTTGAGATAGGAATGACAACGGAGCAAGTTCAGAAACAATCATTTAGTAACTCGTCTAGGGAAATTTAGACGGGACAGGTGGATTCGAGACATAATACTCATTTTATCATGTTTAATATTTTATAAATATTTATGTATTTTAAATTTTGAAGTTTGAAATTTTTTAGTTTAGTAATACTCAGTGAGACTGGGTATGGCGACCTCTACACATGTCCCCACCTCGAACCCAAGGCAAAGTTTGTAATTTCTAATTCAAAGTTATTGCAATTAATTTCATAATTTATGTGAATATTACCTATGCTTTATTTTTAGATTTTTTTTTTCATGACAAGTAATTTCATCTGACTCCTACAAATAAAAATAAGAAAACAAAATTGTGATATTTTATTTAGCCAATAATTTTACACAATAAAATATTTTGTAGATAAACTCAAAATTTTTCCATACTTCTAAACCACACATTTTTCCAAAAAATCACTATTCAAAACTTCATTTTAACAAAATAATAGCCATCAAATAAGAGCTTATAATCTGATAATAAAATTATTAAATTATTATAATTAAAGACAAAATTGGCATTGATAATCTGCCATTTTAACAAAACTGATTTATTTGGAGAAAAAAACCTCAGTAACTGAGAATATCTTTCGAATAGCTAGCAAAGGAGATAGTGATACATATACAGATATATCGATAGATATCGAGAGAGATGGCATCTCATCTGTCCTCAGCTCTTTCTAGATTTCCTTTACAACGACCCAATTCTTCATCAAACCACAGTAAGTTTCTGCTATTTTTCTATGGGCACACCCAAATTCTTATCTTTGGTTGTTCTTGTTCATGAAATAAAGATTGAATTTGGTGCTTGCATATCCAGATATTATCCCTATTCATTTTAACGTATTGTGGACTTGCACATTCGTATTATTGATTCTATAAACTATAAAGTTTCAGATAAGATATGAAAGGCCAAAAGGGCATGGTTCTTTCTTGAATTTTACCACACTTATTTCTCCACGTGAATATGCTAATGTACTGTTTATGCAGAATCAGAGACATGCTGTTTATGCTTCTGGAGGAAAATTCAAGAAATTAGATTATCATCTTGTTCATTTTCCTAGAGTTACTATGTATATAATTTTCATTTTCATCTTTGTTCCAAGAGTATGTGTTTGAAGTTCATGCGGTGTTGTTGGATTGATTCTGTTAACTGATGTTGAAAATGAATGTTTTTTGTTTTTATTTTCTCAATTGGTAGCAGCCAATGTGAAGCTAGTTGGAGTTCAAGTGAAGTCCAGCTTGGAGGATGAGAGTGGCTCACCTGGTGTTTCTGATTATTCATTAGAACCTATCAACAGAAAGGTTTTGTTTTACAAATTATTTGATACCAATGCTCTCAAGTGCCACTGTATCACAAGTCTCTTAATATTATTTATGTGACCCGACACCATTTTTTTTAGATGGCTTAGTTTATCATGTTTATGAGCCACACGCTTCATCAAATAAGAAATTGTTAGCCAGACAAAATAATTTGTATTGGGTGGTGCCTGGTATTATGATCTGTCCCTATTAATCAAGTCTGGAATAAGATTCTAATTGAATTTGGAGTTTTTGAAGTAATTTGCCAATTGGCTGTCTGGGCATGAGTACGTTTTATAGTTACCCTCGGGGTTATTGGACCGCTAAGGGTTTTACGCAGTAAAGCTTGATCTACTGGAATGCTTCTTTCTGTTTTATGGCTTATTGTTCTGTAGTTACTAAGTAAGACTTCATATATTAGTAATGAGATGTTTATAGGGTAAAAGTTGGAAGTTGGAGTAGAATAGTCCATGTGCTGGACTGTGAATACAGTCCAAAGATAGTGGTGCTTGATATAGAAACTACATCAAGATTGATATAGTTTTCATAGATGATGACTTCGTACCGTAGCTGTATAGTTTCAGTTCTCTGGATCATATGTGGCTGGGTCAGGTTACTGTAGACTAAGTGATGCAACATGGAAAGTGTATTCAAGGCGTAAAAGATATCAAGTCTAGGATCTTATAGTATTTTTGTTAGTAATTAATATTGCCTTTTATTATGATTTGAAGATAATATATTTTGTTTCCTTATAACGGAAACCTTAGTTTCCTTATTAATCTTAGATTGAATATCATAAAACAGGGACCTTTGATTGTAATAGACACACATTATTATTGAATAAATTTGCAATCTTCCTCCTAAATTCTCTCTTCTTGCTCTTTCTCCCTCTTTAGCTATTCTTGGTCTTGTTCTCGCATCAATTTGGTATTAGAGCGAAGACGTTTTCCTTTGACTGGATTTTGGTTCATCACTTGAAGTGTTTTGCAGCAGCACCTAGCTTAAACAGCCACCAATAATCTCGTTACCTATAACAACACATCCAACCCAAACCATTACCACCAAGATAGAACAAAAAGGTAGCAACGTACAGATACAATTCAGCAGCAGTAGTGGTTTAAATTCTGTTTCCTAGTTACTGTTAGTTTTTTTTTTTTTAAGGAACTGTTCACCGGTAATTCTTGCAGAGTTCTCCTTTTAGTTGTTTTCTGAAAAAAAAAAAAAAAATAAGGTAAAGTCGAGATTCGCAATTCCTGTCATTGACTTGCATCTGTTGCTGCCCAATTTCGCAATATACCAACCTCATTCCAATATCTCATTTACCAGACCTCCCAGCCCATATGTCTGAAACCATTAACAGCCCATCCACTCTTTAAAGTCCAGCCCAATACCACAACCAGGCCACGGTTCATCCCCTCCAAACCATCATAAGCCGCTGCCACACCACAAATCATCGGCAGCCCTTCCTCATAGCTCTGATACCAAATTGATGCCAAGAACAAGAACAAGAATAGCTAAAGAGGGAGCAAGAGCAAGAAGAGAGAATTTAGGAGGAAGATTGCAAATTTATTCAATAATAATGCGTGTCTATTACAATCAAAGGTCCTTTTTTATAGTATTCAATCTAAGATTAATAAGGAAACTAAGGTTTCCGTTATAAGGAAACAAAATATAGTCTTCAAATCATAATAAAAGGCAATATTAATTACTAACGAAAATACTATAAGATCCTAATTGACCTGATATCTTTTACGCCTTGAATACACTTTCTATGTTGCATCACTAAGTTAAGCTTCAGGCCCAATAACCAAGTCTTTCAATAGCTGAAATTTAGATTTAGTTAACAGGTAACTTGAGTGAAGCCTTGCAGTAATGATAGGAATTCTGCTATCCGGTTTACCTTCGAGCTTTCTGTGTTTCAAGCTTGTTAAATTAATTAAATCAGTTATGGTCCTCATCATGCAAGTCTCTAGTACCATATATATGTTACAGTGTAACTGACCTTTGTGTAGTTTGTGAGCTTCTACCCTTGTGGATATTGGATCTCTTGGCGGCTGGTTGCTCACCAAGCTTCTGCCTAACTTGCTAAGGAACCAATTTGACATCATCCTTTTGTTTTTTGTTTTATTTGGATAATGTACTCCATAAATTGGCTGATCAGTGGGAATAGATCTGGACTTCTAGGCCTACCTGTACAATTGTTTCCTCACTTGATAGGATTGATTACTAAGAAACTTATAAAGTGAAAAAGAGTGTGTGAGCTGGTGCTGCCTATGTAAGTAGGACAGAAAAGATCTAATCATTGGTTAGTCTTTGTAGAGTGGTTGCTGATATCTGGGATCTTTCTTATGTTTATTTGAGATTAGTTGGATAACACTTCTCTTGGTTGTGGATTCAGAA
>CAIGRB010091417.1:32290-49512 GCA_903798255.1 Fraxinus quadrangulata | reverse complement strand
AATTTGGTAAGAACAATTCATGTTTTCTTTAAAAATTATATAAATCTTTTCTTTTTGTTCGATAAAAAATCTAAATTTGAAATTAAATTTAAACGGAATGGGTAGCGGGACAGGTACCATGTTTCCCGTACTGACCCCTTATCTGCTTCGGGACAACGACCCCACCCCAGCCCCGTTTCCAATTAGGCGGGTAATTCCAACCTTGAATTTGAACGAGGTTTTTTGCCATCTCTATTGATTACTATCAAGTGTCCTGAAGCCCAGAGTATATGTTGGGTTCTGACACTTAAAACCAGTAGTGGCACCTTCTACCTTAATTGGATGGCAGTGTTTCTGATACAAAATGGTCCTTTTCTTTTGATCATGAACTTAAATGGTCTTTAATGGATGGATGGCAGAGGAGTCAATCATGTATCATGAATCATTATTAAGTCTCTTGAATCTCCTGTTGTTTCAAGTAAACTCTTCTTCTGTTGAAACAGGGATCTCAAAAGGCAACATCTCGCCGCCAGTGTCTGACTTGTTTATGTTCTACAGTAGCTTTGATAGTAGCTCCTGGTGTTTCTAATTCTGGACAAAATGCAAGTGCCTTGGATGGCAAAGAGAGAGCTGTATGTCGAAATTGCACGGGTAGTGGTGCTATTATCTGTAAGTATGAATGCTTACTTTTTGTCCACTGCTTATCATGGTTGCCCTATTACTCTATTCACTCCTACATTGCAAATAATGAGTAAAACGCCCTTTTTCAGCACCAAAAAGTGTTTTGAACAGATGAATTTGTAATAAAAGAAAAGAAAAATAGGACAGTCAAATAAGTGAAAGGAAACATGATAATCTGTGGGATGATCATTTTTGTTAATGTATTCAAAATCTGCTCTCCTGTATCTTTGCCCAAGAACACTTATTGTGAACATTTTTTTTTCTCAAACACTTGAATGTTGAGCCCACAAGAGTTGATGTTTGAATTCTTCCAAACATTCAGTTGTATCTAGTTTTACATTTCTTTTTAATAACCAAGACCGATTGACGAGAGGTTTATTTGCTCTTTATTTAGGTGATATGTGCGGTGGTACGGGAAAATGGAAAGCTTTGAACAGAAAAAGGGCCAAAGATGTTTACGAGTTTACAGAATGTCCAAATTGTTACGGTTTGTTACTTTTCACAACTCATGGATTCATTAATATGAAGTTTGGTTCTTCACTTTGGATTCTTCATAGATGCTCATTATGCTGTTGAACTATTACCGTCTGAAATTTGGTATGGAAGAAGATGACAGAAATAATACTGACAGGAAATTATGATTATGGAACATTGACAGCATAATCCAGGAAGGACAACAAAACAATGTTCATTTCAATTGCATTTTGAATATTTTTCCACACAAAATTTGCCAAATAAAGAACTTCTCTTATTACTCAGATCGAGTTCCTAAATATTTATCGATGGTTTGAATCTATAGCGTTTACAAGATGTGACAAGTTGGTTTTGGTGCAGGTCGAGGGAAACTAGTGTGTCCTGTGTGCCTGGGGACTGGTTTGCCGAACAACAAAGGTCTTCTTAGGCGGCCAGATGCACGGCAGTTGCTTGACAAGATGTATAATGGACGTTTATTACCAAACTCTTAGGTAAAATCTTATCAGAAGTCCACTCTATTGTGTTAATGGTTTAAAAGAGATCTAGCTCGACAGGATTAGATTTTTGATAGTCGTAATCTCTTTTGAAGCCAAACATTTTTAATATAACATCGCTTTATCTTCTTTCAAATTCAGATCTTATTATTTTTCGTCATTGATCTCAAGCAATTCCAAGAACATAACAAGACTAGCAAAGTAGCAATCATGGTTCAAATGTCTAGTTGGAGACGAGGAAAAACGGCAGTTCAAAAGTAAATGCACTTTATCAAGTGCAATGCTGTTAACAACACTATTTCTGATTCTACAACTTCTAATCATTCAGATTCTAAGCTAAAATTACATTTGCATTGCTTGTAATATTATTCGTGAGAGAAACATATAAAAGAACTTATTGTCTGAAAGAATTGAGATCAGGAAATGGTACAACCTGCCGATTGGGCTGAAGCAGTATAAGTCTGTCTGTAATGTGTTGGACTGTTGGAACAGGGGCATAATCTTTTACATTGATTCTTATTTCTAATACCTGCCAAAACAAATAGATCAAGGTCACTAACACGTCTTCTCCAACTTCTTTTATGGCCAAGAGCTCGTTTGGCAGGGGTTTTGAAAAACCAAATGCTGCTTCTGAGACTACGAGCTTGTTTTTGAATAAGTTTGGATAAAACTTTATGGTTAGAAGGGGTTTTAGAGGAATCAGGTTTAAAGTACTTTTATCGGGGAGCTCTTCTACAAGAAGCAGATGCAAAAGCAATAGCCAAACAGGCCCTACATGAATGATGTACAGAGTAATAAATGATGTCTTTTATCACGCATCGTGCCAATTTTCTTCTTTGGTGGGCACATTTGAGATTGAAGCTGAAGTCCTTTTTTTTCTTCCCCTCCAGTTATAAAGGAAGTGCTCATAAAACTAGAGTATAATCAATGTTTGGGAAAGTCGCTTACAAGTTAGATTAATGGTTGCAAAATTCCCATTCTTCTTTTGACAAGTCTAGAAACTCCGAACTGCCATCTTCAAACATGATCTGGCGAAGGAAAAAGACGATTAAATCAAACAATTTTTCTTTTTTTGGCAAACCAAAAATATTTATTGCATCAGAACAAATATTGCTGCCTCACCAAATGTCTTCTTGTTGCCTTGTCAAATCGTTTTATTATCCCAAAAGACCTGACAAATATGAAGCAAATGCAACAGAATATTCAGCATATATTGTAAACTCGTGATCCTATGGAAATGAGACACAATAGGAACACCTAAACTATGAATTATAGATTAAACTCAAATAACCGAGAGAGCAGTTAACAACTCGTGCACTTAAATTCAATTGAAATGCTTCAAAAAATTTAATGACCAGTAAATGATATTCAACGCGATCATGGAATCAGATATACCTCTTATCCAAAGAGCGAATTATTCTTATTACTGAACCAATGCAATTACAAGGTTTTCTTCTTGAAACAGATTTACGACCTAAACCTCCTGAAAAAGTAAGTACAATAACCAACATTACAAAAATTTCCAAATCCTAATGGAGAAGTCCTTGGCAAAACTGAAAAACAAGATAAATTGATTCTGAGTAACCCACCTGCAGCAGGAATTCCATTTGAATGGACCTACAAAAAACGATAATGCAATAACTTAGTGCCCATTTATAAAATCTTCAGAAAATGGCATAAGTACACGTACATCTTTCATTGAATGTGTAAAGAAGAAAAGAATAAATGCATATTGGTATTGAGCAGGAGAGGATGTAATATGTTGTACTCTCCTACATAACATCAACGAATCTCTCACACTTGTCCATCTTCTTCTTCAAGAAAAAAAGATAGAAATGTGTGTCTCTACTCTCACCTTGCAAGCAAAAAAACTTGTCACTGCATCAAACTCTAAAACTTATTTTAGGGCTTCCAGCTTCCATTATTTTCCTTTCCTTTTTCTTTTAGGTTTAGGTTTTTTTTAGCAAATGCCATGACATCCGATGCCTTAGTAGCACTGTTATGAACCTTACTGACCGTGTTTTCAATGGCTAATAAGCTGTCACCCAAACTTTCAAATGCAAAACTTCTATTCCTACTTCAACTCCTTCACACAGTCCTTGTAGGTTCTTTCTTATTCATCCCACCATTGCCTCTTCTAGAATGGAACCAGAAATTCCGGCCCAATCTTCCATGAAACAACACTTTGCAAGGCCCAATCAATCAACTATAACAACACCACATTCCAAAGTCAATCCCAGCCAGACCACGAAAGAGCTCAATTCAGGTTTTGGCACCTTCAATCCAGTCCACATGTATCTTTCAATCTAAGCTAACTTCTCCATTCAATTCAGGAATGAGAAGTATCAGAAGATTCAGAACCATACGATAAATACAGAGTATGTAAAAAAGGTGGACCTTTGTGTCTTCAATCTTGATGCTCAAGAAAAACTTACATGTTTTCCTACTTTTTCAGAATTATTTGATGCTGTAATCCCTTTTTTGAGGGAGGATAGAGCTGCTTTCACTTTAGGAGAATTGGCAGCCATTTGACGTGCTACTATTTTCAATGCAGCATCTGAAGAAGGCATTTTCAATTTATTAGGCTTAACTCCTAGCTTTTTCCTGCAGCCTATAGCACCACAGAAGCAATCTTCATCTGCGCCAAATTGAACAAACCTGCGAGATACTCATTAGATTGACATGGAGATCATGATTCTTGGAAGAAAAACAACTAGTAGTTACAATATGCTTCAAAAGGTCAAGTAATAACCCGTACTGATAATCATAGGTGAGATGTTCGCCCTTTACAATATCACGAGACGCAAATATACCTATTCTTGTTTCACCATCAATCATCCTGAAAGGAAAAGTTGGGTGAGAACTATGCTAACAGAAAAATGATATTAAAATGCAGAAAATAAGGATCAGTTCTACCATTTCTGCATCTCAGTGTTGGGACAGCAACTGTGATTTATGTATCTGGATTTGTTTCCCTTGTAAGTTGCATCAATCACCATGTCTCTATTAATTTCACATAAATAAAAATTTGTCTCTCCACGGTGTTTCATTTTCCAAAGCCTTTCCTCACATGTTTTGTCATCGATCACTGCAACCATGAGTAACATAGTGCATTCAATTTATATTTTTATGTTGAAGACATCAAGTAATAAAATAAACATGCAAAACTGATAATTTTTCACCTTCTCCAACATATTCTATCACAAACTCTCCTTCGTTAATATCTTCCTCAGCCACAACTCCAAGTCCACATTTCTCAGTCTAAAAAAAAATAAAGTCCAGTCAACTCCACATTTTTGCAGATCAACTGAATGAGTAACAATCTACGGAAATTGAACATAATCGCAAGGCTGAAAGTGGGAAGAAAAAAAAAGGTATTTGGAAACACGGAATTGGAGTAAGGAATGTTCAAATTGATTTTTTATTAATTCCAATTCCACGCCACCAGATATCGCACAAGTGCAGTGCACAAAAATCAACCTATGAATAAGACAACAAGGAAAAATGAATATAAATGTCTACAAACAAATGGCAATAATCAGCTGCATGCTGTGCACGTATGACGAATTGTGCTAGCACCAAAAGGAGCACAGGGTCTCCCGTTGCAATGCAGCATAGATAAAAGAATGCTTAAAAAAGCAAATCTCTAAGAAATTGGCGTTACAACGTGAAATGAAGAAGGGAAGAATCTTACAAAAGTATCAACAAAGCAAAAATATGAACATAATATGTCATGTGAGGGTAATCACTGTTCATATATACGTTTTGCACACATTTATGGGGTAAAAAAGAACTACGGCTTCTTAAAGAACTGAATGAGAACAAACATTCAAGAACTTGAAGTGTAGGACTAAACCAAGCAGCACTACCATCAGCTCAGATTACAAAACCCCAGCCAAGGATTCTGCTCCATTGCAAAATGAATTTATAAAGGTTCACAGATTCAGAAAAACTATATTATGGGTTTGATGGTTCTAAAAGCAAAACATCTTGCATGCCTATGCGCTTTTATAATGTGAAGAGTTTATAAAGAGGATCTTGACAGCATATAAGATTGCATGACTTGAGAAAATCAATCTGAACAAACAGCATAAATCAAGTGACACTCCCAACCCAACAATGTGTATCAAGCTCTCTTCCACCACTAAGGACAAACCTCACACAAGTAATTAGTCAAGTAAAAAGGGGGATGCACATCACATAAATGAAAGAAGTGCATTAATAAAACATAATGGTAGACCTCCGACAACAAGAACTCTACGAAAACATCAACAACTACCTATTCCCCAAAACACTTAAGGGCACATTTGGCATATTGTACTAGATAGGTAGAACCAACAAACATCTCACGTGCCCATGGTGTATTAATGTATTCCAAGATTTTAATGTATATTAATGTATATCAAGCTCTATAAGACATTTTAATGTATATCAAGCTCTTGAAGACATTTTAATGTTTTGATATGCTTGCACATGCCCATGGTGTATAATGTATTCCAAGATTTCAGTTTAACAGGACCCAAAAGCTATGGTACAAGAAAATGAGAACAACTGCAGGAGGGATCTTTTGTTTTGAACCTTTTGATTAAATGTTTCATTATAGCTGTAATGATAAAAAAGAACTGTCACCTCGACTGTTTTCATCTTTTTCACAGGTCGTTGATGGAATGGCTTATTCACACAGGAGATCCCACAATTACAGGCAGGAGAGCAGCTCGACCTCAGCATGCTGCCAAAAAAAAAACTGCTAATGAAGAAAAGATATTTCACAATCCAAAGCAGAAAACATATGAACTCAAGCATCGGTTAACAGCTCAAAAAGAATGATAATCCCATCCAAAGAATATTAACGTGCACAACAAAGAATAACTTTCCCAGAAAATAAAGCAAGAGAAGCCAGAAAATACTCCATGATGCAGAGAGATTTTCACTGAAAATACACAGAAGATAAAATGCTCTGCTCAACTCAACTAGACCTTATTACATACTTAAGTGAGGTCGTTACACGGAGTCTTTTCTTCGGCTATATTTTATCAAAGGTTAATACAAAATTTACACCACCAGAAAGGTATATATCCTTTTGTCATCACTCATTCTATGTCATTTTAGTTCAATATCTTCCTCATCACTTTTCCTAACAGGTGCATGTGGCAGCCTTTGTTGAACATATTAAATCATTCCTATCAATTACTCCGCAATATCCCCTCCATGAGTGCAACTTTATTCAACTCTATTCTCATTCTTACTCTATCGTTTTCATGTTTTACCAAAAATCCATCTAAACATTCTTGTCTCAACTACACTTGATTTACACCGGCAGACGGACAGTATTACATAACAGCACCAGAAATAAATCCAAACTAGAAGGAATGACTAGTCAGTGAGACCATCCTTTTATGTGATGCACAGTGGATAAAAAGGGTGTTTGGTCCTTCACATATGAGGTGTAAGCCAACAAAAATGAGAGGCATTGTAATCTGGCTTTGCCACTGCCCAAATAAACCCCACAGAGAAAAATGTGTTTTAACCTTTTCACTTAAATTCTTCCTTCATTAAAGGCCAACACAACAACATTAGTTCGTTAACTCTTTAGTCATGGCTATGAAGGATAAAAATTAAGATTGTCTGTTAAGGTAGAACTACCATTCAGTGAAATTTAACTGTATATACAGTAAGGAAGAAAATAGCCTGCTCAAGCTAAATTTGTAAACTCACATTTGGGAACCAATATGTGGTTCTAGAATTTATTTTTCACTTTTTGAGGACCAGTGTATAGTCCTAAAATTCCATCACTACAATGTATTTCACAGTCTCAAATTATTAGAGTAACTTAATCCTAGATGTCCTTACCCACATAGGCAATCTCTGCCACAAACCCCAGATGATCCAGCCATTGAGCTGCATGAACAGAAGATGCCATCGTCCTCCTGACGCCTTTTAACCTTCTTCACAAGATATACATCTTGAAGTTGTTAAGATCACAAAAATGAAAAGGAGGGGGAGCGATGGGAGTCAAATAGACCAAACAGAGTTGCAAAAAAGGGTAGAAATGAACAGTGGATATCTTGATTGGGAAAGGAGTTACAAAGGTGAGAACAAGCATAAAAAATAACAAATATCAACATATGGCACTAATCATAGGAACTAAAGCATTTAAGGATACTGCGTCTGATAAAGGAGTAGGGTGTAGGTTTCCATTTATTTAAACATTCAGGAAGTTCAAAGTCAGTTGGACTTCCAATCTCCTCCACCAATTTATCAAATACTTGCAAAATACCACCACGCCCAGAATGCTGCTAACAAATATAAAAGACAAATATAACATAGAGGCCAAGACATTAGTCTTTAAATGCGTATATCGGAACAGTTACATCGATATTTCCACAACATCCAAGGCATAAGAGAGAATTGGGGGAATGGGTCTGGTGAGATTGAAAACTGATCCAAGTAGATAAGAAGTCATGAAACTGTGATTCCATCATCTGATTGTAAAGTAAAGTCCCTAAATCTAAATAAAAAGAAAACAGAGAGAGGGGGCATAAACAACATGAACGGTAATTACGAGTTCCCAACAATGATAAAACGTAGGAGATAGAGCTTATGACCAACAAATAAGCATACCAAGATCGAATTGCATGAAACAATTTAAACACATAGCAAGACAATTGATACTTATTTAAATTTTCCTAATTATAATTGTTGTGATTATAAGACTATTTGAACAGGTAAATTTCATTTTTTTTACTATACTTTCACTGCAATTCAATCTGGTAACTGTACTACACTTTAATTTGATTTCAATTGATAACTCCATCTAATTCCATTACTTGGACCAATGAAAATAGATGACATAACAATTAATAAATGATGCCTGTCATTCATTTCATTGAAGTTGACTTATTTCATTTTCAAAAATAATGGTTGTGTGTAATAATCAATATTTATTGACTGCCATGTCATCAATTATCGTTAAGTGGAATCGGACAAAATTATCTTAATTAAAATCAAATTAAAGTGTAGTTACCCGATTAAAATCATATTAAAGTGTAGTTTTACTCTTACATTATTAACACTAGGCTCTTGTTTGATCCTCATTATTTCCAAAATACATTTTTATCTCTTCTTTTCAATTACATATTTTTCAATAAAATAATATTACACGTAAACCCAAAAGTTTTCCTTATTTTTCAACCACACATCCTCCATCAATCTACTATTTCAAAATGCATTTTCTAGAAAAAAAAAAGGGGGAAAGTAGGAATTTCTCAAGTTTGAACTTACTACGAAAAAATTAAACACCTTATCTAGGAGAGTTTTCAGCTTTCCTCTCCCACTCATAACAATCAAAACAAGAAGCTCTTCTTTTAATTGTCTTCACATGTGATCATCCCTTTAGACTAAATTTATAAACCACAAAGGCATCCATGTATCTTTAAGAATAAAAACCACGTAAAGTACCATTAAAAGGGCAAAATTTACATTGTAGTCAGATGTTTAATTGCCTAAACGACCACCTCTCACCATTATAATCAATGTCTTTGTCAAACAAAACACTCAAAAACATGCAGGCTTTAAACAAAACACTCAAAAACATGCAAGCTTGGACCTATCTCCTGTATTTCGAGCATAATGTATTAATACATGCACTGCTGGTCTATATTTAGATAAAATCCATTATTCTCTATATGTCACTGGTAACAGGGCAGGGACAGAGAGTAATTCCAATACACCTGATGCAAAAGAATGAGTTCCATAGCAAACACCATTGTTCCTAATGTTATAAAACTCTGAACTTTGAGCATAATGTGGACAATTTTATTCTCTAATGAGGGACTATCTTTAAGTCTTACATCTTCTCTGGTGACAACAATGCATTCTACAATCAGATGAGAAGGATATAAAAAAAAATCGTATTCAGATGCATAAATAACATATACTTCTTCTACAAGTAACCTATATCAGAAAAAGCTAAATAATACTATTAGAAGTAACCTCATTGAAAGTTCTATACATCTTCATCCTCACTCACGAGTGGTAAGACAACTAAAGAACAGAGAACGAGAGAGAGAGAGAGAGAGAGAGAGAGAGAGAGAGAGAGAGAGAGAGAGAGAGAGAGATAATCATACACATAATGACTAGATGAAGAAGTTCATAACAAAGATATAGTGAACAAAACAATCGTATGCAGGACATTAGGTTTTGAAACAAACCTTCTTCATAATGGGCATGGCCTCAATAAGTTGGCTGCTTAGAAATACTAAGCGATTATAGTCTACAGAAGCAACAAAAACAATCAATGGCCGAGGGTAAAATAAAGAGACGAGCAAGCCAAAAAACATATCATGTGAAAATTGTACTAGACACATTTATTACAACAGACAAACAGGACTTATTGAAACATCCAATACTATCAGATTTTATTTTATGTTTTATATTAAACTTTTCAAAATCGAACTCCGCTTCTTATTCCTATTACTACATAATTTTACCAATCATAATTACTAGTCCTATGGAAAACACTGTGCACGACAATAATTCATTATATTTTTTTAAGTAAACAGTTATAATAATTAATAAGAATTATGTGCTCAAGGGAAATATGATAAAGTACAAACTAAGATTGGGTTTGAACTTCAGATAGCCTTCAATTAGAATTAAAGGGTGCCTCCTATTAGTCACATTTAGTTCATATCCGTGTGTTTCTGTATCGCTTCATTTGTATTGTTCTGTGATGCGGAGTAATTGTAACATGAAAAACCCTAGAAATTAATAATTCGCGGCTTTTGAAAGCCAGTAATACTTAATAAAATTGATCTCAATTCAGGCAAAATCTAGCAGTGCCCAAAAAAAAAAAAAAAACTGGGGAATTAAATAATCGTGCAGATTCCAATTGTTAATTTCAACCCCGAATAGAGTGGAAAACAACGTTCGCAACAATACTGACATTTACAAGTACATACGAAACTTTCCAAATTTGAAATTTAGCACAGTATTCAAAATTTCGAATTCGTCAAAATTAACTATAAACATCAAGAAAGTAGGGTAAAACAAAGAAAAAACTTTCTTAATGACATTTCACTAAGAAGTATAATTAAATAAGGAAAAAATGAAAAATTAAATTAGATATGATCCCCAATATCAATTTTTTTTTGTCGAGAACTAGGGTTTTATAATCAAGTAGGGAAAATGTGGAACGCTAAAAGAAAAATATGAAAACGAAATCACCAAAATAGAAGTTCTTACCTGCAGTAGGAAGAAGGGAATCGATGGCAGCGAGGGAGAGGGAGAAATGGTTTACAGGTGAGGCAGTGAATTGTAAGTTTGTTAGAAATAGGATTTGTAATGTAACGGTCTCATTTCACCGGTTTTCAGTTTTCTTCAGATAATAGTGTTCGTGGGCCGTCCAGCGTCAGAAATGTATGTGTAGGTTTCTAGGCCCAAGTACAAGCCCACCACGGGACCAACTGGTAATTTCAACTTTTAAATTTAACACTTTTTCCTCGGCAACAAATTTAAAAACTTTGTTATGAATAGGTTTTTTTTTTTTAGAATAAGCGGTTAAAAAGTAGGAAATTTTTTTTACGTAATGTATGATTAAAAATGAGTATAAAAAATAAATTAAAGTAAATTAAAAGATATCAAAGAAGGACTTAGTCCATATTAGACCTCCATTTCTTAAAATACATTTTTAAGCTTATTTTTAATCACATAGTTCATGGAATCCATAATTTTTATTAATTTTTCAACCACTTGTATCAATTTTTATCTCAATCAAAATGGGGCTTAACGAAAGCATGAAACACATCCTAAAAAAAAAAACTTAGAGTTTGTTTGATTGCGATGATGGAATTTACATAGAAAGAAAATAATTCTAGACAATCAATTATCTAGAATTTATCTGTATAAAAATTATTAATTAAATATGTTTGATTAATTTAACCTTCAACCTAAAAAATATTATACTTGTTCATTTTTTATTAGTGAACAGATGATAGAAAATTGATAGATGAGAGAGAGTTGATAGATGAGAGAGAGAAAGAGAGTGAATTCTCCAGAAAATAAAAATCACTTTCCCTAAAGAAAATTTATTCCTCGTTTAGCAATTTTGAAAAAAAAAATTTAAAAGTTACTTTTACAATTAAAAAGTTTAAATATATTTGAATTTAGAAGTACTTTATCTGGTTTTAAAAAATTTAGATGAAATTGACGTTTCTGTAGAAAACTCTTTTACAAGAAATAGAAATAAAAGTAAAAAGTTCTATCAAACGAACTTTTAAGTGTGCGTTTGATTGCGAATATGAAATTTACGTGAAAAGAAAATAAATTTTAAACAATTCAATTGCCTATAAATTATTTGTATGGAAATTATTAATTAAATGTGTTTGATTGATTTAATTTTTAATTTAGAAAATATTATACTTTTTCATTTTTTATTGATGAGTAAATGAGAGAGAGAGAGAATTAAAAATCACCACTTCATAAACAAAATGTTTTCCTTTTTTTTTTTTTAAGGAAAATATGGTCATATGAACAAAAGTTGAAAAAAAAAAATCAATCGAACATTCTAAATATAGGAATTTGATTAGGAAAATGACATTTTTATGGAAATTAAAATCAATCAAACACACTCTAAATGGGAGGCTATCTTTTCCTAGTTTTAATAACTATATACCCTGATGTGTACTCGTTTCATAATAATTTGCTTTTTGTTATATCGTTAGTTAGCAGCTCAATGTGTAAATCAATTATGTAATCTTAATTGAATTTAGCCATGTTTGATATCTTTTATTTTGAGAAAATAGAGTGTTGAATAGTAATTTTTTAGAGAATGTATAGTAAAAAGTAGGAAAAAATTTTGAATTTACGTGCGAAATATTTTATTATGTAAATATGTAATTAAAAATAAATACGAGAATTAAAGAATTTGAAACAATGATTGTCTAATAAAAGCAATAATTCATTAGATATTATTTTTTATGGTTCAAAGGTTTTCTTGAACTTTCATATAAATTTTTATCGTGTAATTAGCACATAGCGTCCCTACTTTTCAATATTATTGTGCAAAAATTTCTTGCCTTCCATTTTTCGATATTTTCACTTTTAAGTACATTTTTGATTGTGCAAACCGTCATTCCATCCATTTTCCGTTAATTTTGACCACATTTTGATTAATTTTAAAAGGAAAAAACTATAATTTTATATCTCCCCAAAAAATTAAATAAAAAATACAACAAAAAATAGAGAACTATTCATCTTTTTTCCCCCAACCACTCTCGCCCCACCCCATCCCATACGCCACCCAAAACCCACGGCCACCACACGCGCCGTCCACAACTTTTTCCCTCGCAAGAGACACATGGATCTTTGACCTAATTCTCCCCTCACATCTTTCTTCTCCTGTTCTCCTCCTCCTCCTCACCTAAATATATATCTTCCATATTGATATGGTTATTATTATTATCTCGAGCCTTTTAGTCTCGAGGACCGATGCTTGCTAGCTCTAACATTAATGCTTGTGATTGTGGAGTCCTCAAGACATCTCAAGGACTGTCATTAGAGTTCCCACAATAATGTGGCTATGACGTTCTCAGGGTAAGTCATCGGGATTTTATGACCTCCGGTGTGATGTGTCCCCGAGCGTTTTCCTCTACCAAGTTCAAAGATTTTCCTAAATGCGGACTGATTTTACTCTCCAAGGATTTTAAATCTATCCAAATACCTCAACCCAAGACTCCTATATCCAGAAGGAGTCTATATCGATGAGTATCATAGTCAAACTATGGCGCTACCTATAATTGTAGTCCAATACTCACCTAAAGTAGAATTCCTAAGAATAAAGACACGTAGCAAACCAAGTCCAACTAGGAATAGACTACCTACCTCTATAAATACAATATTCCTATTCATTATTCATGTACATTTTAAGATATTTTTCATCACTTAGTCTCACCCATAAATTCTCTTTCTAGCTTAAATATCAGAGGGGAGACGAGAAAACATCTCGACGCATTTGTTTCAGGTACCGGAAGATCTTGTTCGTACTCATTCTCAGTCGTCAAGCTCGAAAATCAACATGTACGATTTTTGGTAATATTACATATCATTCATTTAAGATCCTCCTCAAAATCTCGAGCCGGAATAATCTTTGATCCAATCTATATAAATGAAGACAAGAATCCAATTACTAATTCCTACTCATTACCATGTGTACACAAGCTATACAGAACAAGAAATCAAATTCTCTTCTTACCTTGAATTGCAGCCCAATTACAAGATTAACTCAAGGTAAAAGATAATTTATTTTTCTTCTTCCTTTTCTCCTTTCTTTTCCTTTTTCTTTTCTTTTCTCTCTACCGTTTTCTCTCTATCTGCGTGTATATGTTTTCTGTTAAATTTGGATTGATACAAAGGGAAGGGGTGGAAAGATGGAGGGTTGAATCCACCAATTGCCAATCAATTTTATACTTGATGTTATGGTCATTCAATTTGATTTGATTTCATTATAGTTATCAAATTTCATATAACATTTCATCATGACCATCTAATTTCATATAACATTTCACTATGATTATTCAATTTCTTTTCTCAATTTTCATTAATTTTAAAAGGAGTCAAATGATAAATTTGCATTATATATATAATTCTGTATAAAAATTATTAATTAAACATGTTTGATTAATTTAACCTTCAACCTAAAAAATATTATACTTGTCCATTTTTTATTAGTGAACATATGATAGAGAATAGATAGGTGAGAGAGAGAGAGAGAGAATTATCCAGAAAATAAAAATCACTTTCCCTAAAGAAAATTTATTCCTTGTTTTTTAGGCACATAATCAAAAGTCAAAAAATATTTTCCATAAAAAAAAATTGCCAATCAAGTGTCCAAAAAGTAAAAATTTAGGTGGAAAAATGTCATTTTTCATTAAAAATAAAGACAATCAAATACACTCTAAATATACTTCCACTGTCGATGAATGGAAATGGATAGTCAAAGCAAATAATCATTTCTTGAATGAGCATTTTAAGAGGCTCGTTTAGCAATTTTGAAAAAAAAAATTAAAAGTTACTTTTACAATTAAAAAGTTTAAATATATTTAAATTTAGAAGTACTTTATCTGGTTTTAAAAAATTTAGATGAAATTGAAGCTTATGTGGAAAACTTTTTTACAAGAAATAGAAATAAATGTAAAAGTTCTATCAAACGAACTTTTAAGTGTGCGTTTGATTGCGAATGAAATTTACGTGAAAAGAAAATAAATTTTAAGCAATTCAATTGCCTATAAATTATTTGTATGGAAATTATTAATTAAATGTGTTTGATTGATTTAATTTTCAACTTAGAAAATATTATACTTGTTCATTTTTTATTGGGTAAATGAGAGAGAATTAATAGATAAGAAAGAGAGTGAATTAAAAATCACCACTTCATAAACAAAATATTTTCCTTTTTCTTTCTTAAGGAAAATATGGTCACATGACCAAAAGTTGAAAAAAAAAATTCAATCGAACATTCTAAATGTAGGAATTTGATTAGAAAAAATGACATTTTCTATGAAAATTAAAATCAATCAAACACATTCTAAATGGGAGGCTCTCTTTTCCTAGTTTTCGTAACTATATACCCTAATGTGTACTCGTTTCACAATAATTTGCTTTTTGTTACATCGTTAGTTAGCAGCTCAATGTGTAAATCAGTTATGTAATCTTAGTTGAATTTAGCCATGTTTGATATCTTTTATTTTGAGAAAATAGAATTTTGAATAGTAACTTTTTAGAGAATGTATAGTAAAAAGTAGGAAAAAATTTTGGATTTACATGTGAAATATTTTATTATGTAAATATGTGATTAAAAATGAATACGAGAATTAAAGAGTTTTGAAACAATGATTGTCAAATAAAAGCAATAATTCATTATATATTATTTTTTATGGTTCAAAGGTTTTCTTGAACTTTGATATAAATTTTTAACGTGTAATTAACACATAGCGTTCTTACTTTTCAATATTATTGTGCAAACTTTTCTTGCCTTCCATTTTTCGACATTTTCACCTTTAAGTACACTTTTGATTGCGCAAACCGTCCTTCCATCCATTTTCTGTTAATTTCGACCACATTTTGATTAATTTTAAAAGGAAAAAACTATAATTTTATATCTCCCCAATAAAATAATCAAAAAATTAAATGAAAAATACAACAAAAAACAGAGAACTATTCATCTTTTTCCCCCAACCACTCTCGCCCCACCCCATCCCATACGCCACCCAAAACCCACAGCCACCACACGCGCCGTCCACAACTTTTTCCCTCGCAAGAGACACACGGATCTTTGATCTAATTCTCCCCTCACATCTTCCTTCTCCTATTCTTCTTCTCCTCCTCCTCACCTAAATATATATCTTCCATATTGATATGGTTATTTTTAGTCTCGAGGACTGATGCTTGCTAGCTCTAACATTAATGCTCGTGATTGTGGAGTCCTCAAGATATCTCGAGGACTGTCATTAGAGTTCCCACAATAATGTGGCTATGACGTCCTCGGGGTAAGTCATCGGGATTTTATGACCTCCGGTGTGATGTGTCCCTGAGCGTTTTCCTCTACCAAATTCAAAGATTTTCCTAAATGCAGACTGATTTTACTCTCCAAGGATTCTAAATATATCCAAATACCTGAACCCAAGACTCCTATGTCCAGAAGGAGTCTATATCGGCGAGTATCATAGTCAAACTATGGTGATACCTATAATTGTAGTCCAATGCTCACCTAAAGTAGAATTCCTAAGGATAAGGAAACGTAGCAAACCAAGTTCAATTAGGAATGAACTACCTACCTCTATAAATACAATATTTCTATTCATCATTCATGTACATTTTAAGATATTTTTTATCACTAAGTCTCACCCATAAATTCTCTTTCTGGCTTAAATATTGGAGGGACGACGAGAAAACACATCGACGCATTTGTTTCAGGTTCCAGAAGATCTTGTTCGTACTCATTCTCAGTCGTCAAGCTCGAAAATCAACATGTACGATTTTTGGTAACATTACATATTATTCATTTAAGATCCTCCTCAAAATCTCGAGCCGGAATAATCTTTGATACAATCTATATAAATGAAGACAAGAATCCAATTACTAATTTCTACTCATTACCATGTGCACACGAGCTATACAGAAAAGAAATCAAATTCTCTTCTTACCTCGAATTGCAGCCCAATTACAAGATTAACTCAAGGCAACAGATAATTTATTTTTCTTCTTCCTTTTCTCCTTTCTTTTTCTTTTCTTTTCTCTCTACCGTTTTCTCTTTATCTGCGTGTATATGTTTTCTGTTAAATTGGGAATGAATTGGATTGATACAAAGGGAAGGGGTGGAAAGATGGATGGTTAAATCCACCAATTGCCAATCAATTTTATACTTGATGTTATGGTCATTCAATTTGACTCTATTTCATTATAGCTATCAAATTTCATATAACATTTCATCATGATCATCTAATTTCATATAACATTTTATCATAATTATTCAACTTCTTTTCTCCATTTTCATTAATTTTAAAAGGAGTAAAATGATAAATTTGCATTATATATATA
>CAIGRB010091417.1:21031-31968 GCA_903798255.1 Fraxinus quadrangulata | reverse complement strand
AAATAAAATAAAATAAAAATTTATTTTAAAAAATATTCTTTAAAAAATAAAATAAAAGAAAAGCGTTTTTAAAATAAAATAAAAACTTATTTTAAAATAAACGTTTTCAAAATTTTAAAAATTTTAATTATTTTTTATATATAATATAAAATTACATTTTTACTCCTTCTAAAATTAGTGAAAATGATGAAAAGAAATTGAATGAGCACAGTGAAATGTTATATGAAATTAAGTGGTCATGACGTAACATTATATGAAATTGGGTGATCATGATAAAATCAAATCAAATTGGATGGCTATGGTAACAATAAATATAAAGTTTGATGGTCATTGGTGGATTTAACCCAAAGATGGACAATTCTCTATTTTTTTTAATTTAATTTTTTGATTATTTTATTGGAAAAATATATAATTATAATTTTCCTTTTTAAGATTAATCAAAATGTGGTCAAATTGATTTTTATTTTTTTTGGGTTGATTAATGGAGAAATTAATAGAAAATGGACAGAATGACGGTTTGTGCAATCAAATGTGTAATTAAGGATGTTAATGTTTTAAAAAAAAAGAAGGTAATGACATTTTGTACAATAATATTTAAATATAGGACGTTACGTGCTAATTACTCTTTTTTTTTTTAGATAAAAAAAATAGAGGTACTCTAATGGCATGTAGTTTTTATTTGAGCAATAATTCTATTTGTACAAAATCTTTTACAACTTTGTTGACAAAAAATGTCAAGTGGCGACCCTCTATTGGGGGCGTCTGCCGCAACAGGCGCCCTCCCCCCCCCCATTAGGGGTCGTCACTTGGCATTTTTGTCAATAAAGTTGTCAACAATTTTGTACAAATAGCATCTCTTTTATTTGAAATGTAAGCCAATGAATAATGTAGTTTGGGCTCCATTTTAATTTTAATACAATTTTTTTTTAATTTTCTCTTCAATTACACATTTTTTAATAAAATATTATACTTATTTGGACTCCATTTTAATGAGATTTTAGGAAAAAACGTATTTTGGAATAGTAATTTTTTGAAAAATATATGGTTAAAAAAAGAATTTTTTTTTTTGAATTTACTTGTAATATTATTTTTTTGAAAAATGTGTGATTGAAAAGAAAAATAGGAGAAATGTATTAAAATTAAAATGGAGTCAAACATGGACAATATAATACATAAATCTAAAATTTTTTCTCCTTTTTTAACTGCACGTTCTTCAAAAAATCACTATTTCAAAATATATTTTTCCTCAAATTTTAATTTTAATGCAGTCCAAACAAAGGCGATATTTTCACTTGAAAGATTTACAAATTTAAAATATTGAATATTCCATTTTGTGATTC
The DNA here is from genome assembly GCA_903798255.1 of Fraxinus quadrangulata. Taxonomy (NCBI): domain Eukaryota; kingdom Viridiplantae; phylum Streptophyta; class Magnoliopsida; order Lamiales; family Oleaceae; genus Fraxinus; species Fraxinus quadrangulata. The sequence goes on along the minus strand of CAIGRB010091417.1, from coordinate 30,628 downwards.
AAATTTTATTAGCAAATTATTACTCGTTAAACTCCAATACACAGCAAGCATAAATTACTTTTTTTAATCGAACAAATTCCTAAAAATTGAAACATGGCATTAGGCAATTTACAATAATTTGTAACAAATGGAAGAAGAAGAAAGGGGATTATTTTTATTAATATTACTATTTATCATCACGTATAGTCCTCACCAATTCGTGTGACACTGTGACAACTATAACATTTGTTTAATAAATAAAAATGTATCTTAATTTCATCGGACGATGTGACATAATCACTTTATAATTAATGACAAATATCAATTTTTAATTTATATTATTAAGGAAATTAATAATATTATTTTGGGCAAGAGTGAAAGATGAAAAGGAATTTCGAAAATGTAGTCAACGTTTAAGTGTTTAGGGTGAACTTTAAAACATAACGGGGATGTAGCTCAGATGGTAGAGCGCTCGCTTAGCATGCGAGAGGTACGGGGATCGATACCCCGCATCTCCACTTTCTATTTTGTATTTCTCTCTCTCTTTTTTTTTTTCCTTTTTTTTTTCGTGGTCAAATAGCCACAATATTCACACATACCGACGCATAATGATTAATCTTAATCAAAGATAAGACCGCCACCCACTCCAGTGATTTTTGACATTCAGTGTTCATCACACCCTTCAACCAGCTGATTGATCGATACTGCGAGATCTTGCACATATTCAGGTCTAAAATCGTTATCTTAAGACAGCCCACAAAAGGGAAATCCTAGATTTTGCATTGAACAAGAAAATAATGAGCAAGACAGTGAGGAAACTGCAAGTGGCATCGCCTGTGCCAGCAGATATAGATATAGCTAATTCAGTTGAACCACTTCATATCTCTGAGATTGCTCAAGAACTCAATCTTAGTCCTCAACACTACGATCTCTATGGCAAGTACAAAGCCAAGGTATTTGGTTTTTCTGTGTTCTTGTGTAGATTTGCTTAATAAAGATGCTTAGATGTAATATGTTAATGAATACTAATTATTTACTTCTGTTTATAAATAGGGTTTTCTTCGCAAATCAGTTTCAATTACCTTTATATATTGAGGCGATGATCTATGTAAATGCTTATGAGTATGCACTAGAGGAACTGGGTGATTAATTTTAGTTATGTGAGCATTACAGGTATTATTGTCGGTGATTGATGAACTGCAAGGTAGAGGAGATGGGTATTATGTGGTGGTTGGAGGGATTACTCCAACACCTCTTGGAGAAGGCAAGTCCACTACTACTGTTGGTCTTTGTCAAGCATTGGGAGCTTTTCTTGATAAAAAGGTAATATTTGGGTCACTTGTATTTGTCTTCTATGTCGATATTTCATGCATCGGTTTCTATATCTTCTAAACTCCTGTTTCGACTTTTAAGTAGTATAGACGTGAGATCAAAGCCAGAAGAACAGTACGAGGATTGTGGGTATAATTTACTGTACAATTGGGAGCAGAACAGAGAGTAAAAAGTCCTATTGGGCATGAAGAAACAACTGTAAAACTTCGAAAGCGTGGATCTTTCCACACTAATGAAGTGCATTTGACACAGAGACAAAAATTATTTGTTAGAATCCAATGATTGGGAATTGCATTTTGACACATCCCTAGAGCCAGTTGTAGGGCATCTAACAATCTGAAATTTCTTCTTTCTAGAATCTGTTAGCAGTAAGATTCTCCTTTAGCATTATTATTTATAGTCAATTAATTTGATAGTGTCAAAGATAGTGTTATCTGGCGTAAATGCGAAATAAATTTCTAGCCTGACCAATTATAAAAATGGAACATTCTAACATATCTCTCTTTCCTACATTGTTTTAAAGAAAGGTTCTTTTTCCCCTCCTTCCTTTCTGGTTCTTGTAGGTGGTCACATGCCTTCGCCAACCATCACAAGGACCAACATTTGGAATCAAAGGTGGTGCTGCAGGCGGAGGCTATAGCCAAGTGATTCCAATGGATGAGTTCAATCTTCACTTGACAGGGGATATCCATGCAATAACAGCTGCAAACAACCTTCTAGCTGCAGCCATTGATACTAGAATCTTCCATGAATCCACTCAATCTGATAAGGCTCTTTTCAACCGGTTATGCCCACCGAATAAGGAAGGTAAAAGGAGTTTCAACAACATAATGTTTAGCCGTTTGAAGAAACTTGGCATCTCCAAGACCAACCCTGAAGAGCTTACACCAGAAGAAGTTAAGAAATTTGCCAGGCTTGATATAGATCCTGAATCCATCACATGGAGAAGAGTAATGGATGTTAATGACCGATTCTTGAGGAAAATTACCATTGGCCAGGGTCCTGAAGAAAAGGGGATGGTAAGAGAAACGGGCTTTGATATTTCAGTTGCTAGTGAAATAATGGCAGTGTTGGCTCTCACAACTTCCCTATCTGACATGAGAGAGAGGCTCGGCAAAATGGTAATTGGAAATAGCAAGGCAGGTGATCCCATTACAGCTGATGATCTCGGAGTTGGAGGTGCTCTGACTGTGTTGATGAAAGATGCCATAAATCCTACATTGATGCAGACTCTCGAGGGCACCCCTGTTCTTGTTCACGCTGGTCCTTTTGCAAATATTGCTCATGGGAACTCATCAATTGTTGCAGATAAAATAGCACTGAAGCTGGTGGGACCTGATGGCTTTGTGGTTACTGAAGCAGGCTTTGGGGCTGATATTGGTACAGAGAAGTTTATGAATATTAAGTGTCGATATAGCGGTTTAACTCCTCAGTGTGCTGTTATTGTAGCAACCATTAGGGCCCTCAAAATGCATGGTGGAGGGCCTCAGGTTGTCGCTGGCAAGCCTCTTGACCATGCCTATGTGACTGAGAATGTGGCTCTTGTTGAAGCTGGTTGCATTAATCTGGCCAGGCATATCTCAAATACAAAGGCTTATGGTGTTAATGTTGTTGTGGCTATCAACAAATTTTCAACTGATTCTGAAGCTGAACTAAGTGCAGTCAGGAATGCGGCTTTTGCAGCAGGGGCTTTTGATGCTGTTATTTGTTCTCACCACGCACATGGAGGGAAAGGAGCGGTTAGTTACTAAATTTAGTGTTTGATTTTAGGGGTTATCAATTTTACAAGGAATATTGCCTTGCTAAACTTCTGACCTTTCTCTTCCTGAAATAGAGTAATGTTGAGGATGAAACTATTTCTTGCGCAAGTAGAAAGAGATAAAAGAAAAGGAAAACTAAAAAAGCAAATAGTAAAAGCACATAATAAGACCGCATGAAAGTTAAAAAACCCATGGCCACATGTCCTTCGCCAATTTTTTGCAATCATCTTTTTATAACCTATATTTTTTGTATGTTGACCTGTATCCATCGGGATGGTGAAAGTAACGTCACTTTACTGTTTTGTTTATTTCTTCCTGTTTCAGTTTGTTTCCCTCTTGTTGCTGTAACAGCAAAGTGAATCCAAAATCCAACACTTTTAGGTTGTAGAGAGATAGCCTAGTCTTTTGTTGAGCTAGATTTTCATGTCAATATTGTTTTGAGATTTTGCTTTTGGTTTGCATGTCTATTAACACGTTTCATGCTGGGAAAAGTTTCATGTCCTGTGACTACTAATAATTAAGGCATTCTATTAGATGCTCTTTTTTGTCAGTTAAGTTATCAGCCTGCACCCGTATCTGGACAGTTGTATTTGACTGCAAATAAGCCGTCTCCTCCTGCCACTAATTCAACACATCTATTCCTTAAATAACTTCAAGTATGAAAGTCTAAACTTGTTCTACATGATGGCTGTCGAAATTCTCCGAGATATGCAAGTTTGATGAAGAGGAAAACTGACCAGTTTTTAGGTCCTTTAGAATGTTATCTGGCTTCTGACAAGAAAATAGAACTGATAACTAGTTAAGCATCTCCAGCGGACTTTCAATAGCAGTCTCTTTCTACACTTTGATGACCCATATGAATTCTGCGGCTTTTTATCTAATCAAATGATTGGACAATCAACTGGGAGTATGTTCTAAATTTTCGTGCTGGTTGACAATTCGTGATGGTTCTTTAGCTTGTGTCCCAAAAAAATTCAAGACCTTCAGCTCACAGTAAATATTATCATGTGATATATATAAAAGGACATAGATTGAGACTTCAGTACTGAGGCATATTTTCTTTTCATTATGGACTGATGTGTTAAATCAGGTCAGTAATATCAACTTTGATTGCTAGGGTTTGACATCTTGATGCTCATGATGCCAAAGCGTAGGTATAAAGGTAATCGAAAAACAATACAAAATTACATTTCATAATTCAAGAAAATGCTCTTCATTCAAGATGTCACAGCATAATTCAACTTCCCTAACCACCCAGAGGTTGATTAGGTACTCTTTCCTGCTATTTTGTGGCCTGCTCATAATCCGCCTATTACCTGCAGACTCATTCACTGTCTTTTATGCTGATTAAAATGTCTTTCTTCTGATTTTCAGGTTGACCTTGGCATTGCAGTTCAAAAAGCCTGTGAAAATGTGACACAACCATTGAGATTTTTGTATCCCTTGGATATAAGTATCAAAGAGAAAATAGAGGCGATAGCAAAGTCATATGGTGCCAGCGGCGTTGAGTACTCAGAACAAGTAAAGTATTTACGCATTCATATTTTTTTATCTTTCCCTAATATCTCTGCTCAACAGCTAGAATTTGAGTTAAATGTTCATTGTTTCACATGCTTATCTGCCTTGATTGAAATGATATGAAGGTCATGCCAACTTTGTCTTTTTTTCTTATATATGGTTCACTATAGCAAAATTGATTTTCTACACAATAGGTTGGCCTAAAGAGATAACCTGACTTTAACATAGGGGTAACTTCTGTTATTGAACTGGGCATATTGTGTGGGTGGTAGTACTTAGAGGCGATTCCAATGAACCTACATGGTATAGGTGTTATTCTGAAAAATGATATAGGATCATTTTTAGACTGAATTTGTGGCCGAACAAGGTCTATTTCAATGTGGTTGAACAAGGGACGTTTTTATATGGCTTTTACCTTAAATTTTGGTTTTTGATATTGAGTTCATTGTATTTGGACGAGCAGGCGGAGAAACAGATTGAGACGTATAGCAAGCAAGGATTTTCCCACTTGCCAATCTGTATGGCGAAAACACAGTATTCATTTTCTCATGACGCTTCACAGAAAGGTGCCCCAAGTGGTTTCATCCTACCAATCAGGGACATCAGGGCAAGCATTGGAGCTGGATTTATTTATCCTTTAGTCGGGACAATGAGTACAATGCCAGGCCTACCAACAAGGCCTTGCTTCTATGACATTGATCTTGATACCACCACCGGGAGGGTTATTGGTCTTTCTTGAGCATTGGATAAAGCTCTTCAAATTTAGGTTTGGCTTTCATTTTACAAATAATTCAACTGCAGAATAATTGATAGGACTTCTGATGTCTCGATTCTTTGCAAGATTCTCATTTATGTTTAATGTTGCACATTTGGCTTTTCTTAAAAATGAGTCAAAGTTACTTTTTATTTCTAAACATATTTATTGACGTTCTCCCAAGTACAATTTTATTGAAAGAAAACTTGATGTCTAAATTCACAGTTGCACACTTTCTAGATTCGGTAAAGAAACCTTTTTGTTTCTAAACATATTTATTGACGTTCTCCCAAGTACAGTTTTATTGAAAGAAGACTTGATGTCTAAATGCTCGTCTAGTTAACACGCTTGCAATCAGCCCTGATTTCTCCATTGTTTCCTGTCAAGGGACTTATATTTCCCATTTTAGTCATGGACTGAACAAAAGCATCGAAAAATTTACTCTGGCTATTCCCAAACCGGTTGACAATAGCAACCGTAACAGCTCCACTTGTTGAGAACAATTCTTGATCAGTCTGAAGAAGTCCCCTGTTATTCTGGAGGTTCGTGAAGTAGTAATTATCGAAACTATTGGGACTCGAAGGATCAAGATTAGTGCTAGTCGTGCCATTTCCATCTTGAGGACAAGTTTGCTGTAATGTATCCAAGTAAGCAGAGTCCATGCTCAAGTCTGGGTTCCCTGTGTTGTTGAAATTGTAAAGCCGGTGACTGAAAGTTATGCATTTGGCTCTCCCAAAGGTATGAGCACCTGAAGATTAACAATAATTAGCTAACATAATTGATTATTATGCCATAAAATTCATCTGTGTGTTAGTCTGTAATACCTGATAAAGCAACTAAATCGGTGGAATCAAGACCCTTGGCGCTGAACTTGGACGTGATGTTATTAAGGCTCTGAAAAGGGCTAGGGATGTCACTATTGGCCCCCGCTTGGTTTGCTGTTCTGCTATCCCTTCTGCCTAGAGGAACTTCCCAATAGGGACCTCCTCCCTGTATTAATTTAGAATTCATCATACACGCATATTTGGTATACTATACTGGATAAGATTAAAGCAAGTTATGATACCAAGGTTACTGAAATTTGAGAGGCAAGAGCTAAAATATCTGCACATGAGACGACACCAGGACAAACGCTCTCCAATGCTGTTTTTATGTCATCAACCACATCGAATCCATCAGCTGAACCCTTATTGGGACCAGCGTCTTTTTCGCTCTGTATGCCATCTGCATTATCGAGCAAAATGGAGCCATCGCAGCCCTGCTCAAAGTAGATACAAGAAATTACGCCAATTTTCACATCAAATAAATCAGTTGAGCAATTTGCTCTGTCCCCACCAACCCCATCCCAGGATATGTGTTTTGAGCATANGGGGGGGTGTTAGTGTTAATGCAACATGACATAGCAGAATGTGAAAAAAATTACATCGACAAAGCAATCATGGAAATGAAGGCGAATAAGCTTGGCGCCAATTCGAACATCACTTTGTCGAGCCTGTTCCAATATATTACGAACTACACCGGACACATTTGGGCACGAGCTACTATAAAATGTCTTGGTCAACTGACCATTACAACCTAGTACGAACGAAAATATCAAGCAAAGAGCAGCTACTACTGCAAATCTTGACACAAACATTTTAGGAAATGTTTTTTTTTTCCTTCTAGTTTAGATTGAAAGAAATGATAAGTTATGATTTTACTTTTCTGATTATAGCTATTTATATAGGAAAGTAGCAAGCGCAAGGGTGGTGAGGTGAGAAAACGAGTATGCATGCATGGAAAATTCTTTCTATGTATATTATTCAACTTAGTCGAAACTTTACAATGTCTTTGTTTGGTGGAGATTAAAATAAGATTTTTAGCAGATTTTGATATAAGCTGATTAAATGTATGGTTGAAAAGTTGTAACATCCATAAAATACGTTGTTAGAATTAATTAACTACTTTTGATAAAAATCAAGATTTTAATCTCTACCAAACATGGGTTATGATAAAAAGTAATATGTTTTTGTTTTTATGAAGTATCCTTGGACTGTGGAATTATATAAATTTCCCCAAATCTCGTATAAGTCGCTCGGGACGCTTCTTAAAGAATTACACAGTACAATTAGATATGCTCAAAAATCAAAGTCAATAATTAATTTTATAGGAACCACAAACTTTTATTAACTTTTGAACCACACGTTTTATCAATTTTTGTCAAAATATATTAAAAAACTGATTTTTAACAAAATCAAACAGGGGGCTTCATAACTTCTTCAGAAATATATATTAAATCGCTTGTGAAGCTTTAGCTATTGTTTTATTCAATATTTGTTTATGGTGTGTTTGGTGTATATTATTGAGGAAATAATGTATTTTAAATAATGACATGATAAGAAATATATAGTTAAAAAGTAAGAAAAAGTTATTGAAAAATGTCCGATTGAAATGAGTTTTGAAAGAATGTGTCAAACAGGGGCTTAATTGCATTTTTACCTACAAATGCAATATATGAATCGGGTTCAGACTGATTAAGTTAAAACTATACTTACCTACCAACAATATAATTTCATCTAATTTTGCTAATAACAGAAAATATATTCAAGAAAGTCTAATGTGATAATTGCCAAAGAATTAGTAAAACTTGATAAAGTCAGAAGATAACCCCACAAATACAATTCTCTCTTCAATATTTTTCTTAAGGATATGAGGAAGTCATCACATCATCAAAGGAATTGGTTTCTAACAAAATGTGTAAGCATATAAAGCTAATAAGCATTTGGGCATATTATTTTCAATGCACAACATAATTCAAAATGGATTTATGTTCTTAGCCATCGATCGTATTAGAGTTGGGTATGGTTCGGTTCAATCCCACTTGTAAGACAATTAAATTGAAAATCAATGAGAATCTTATAAATGAAATTAGGGTTATGCTGCCTGTGCATAACAATTTACATAATGGCTTACCAACAAATGATATAACGATATTTAATTTGATCAACATCTTATCAATTAAATAACTTCTTCATTTATATTTTGACACATTATTATTATATATTATGTAAAATATTACGTAAATTGTTATGTATATGTAGCACAACTCATAAAATTATTGGTTCATATTGTAATTATGGAACTGAACCGTTTGGTTTTAGTTGCTTGTCTAATTAGATGGGACGTTAACTTAAGTGGGTGGCTTGGAACATTCAAGTTGGTTGTCATAATTAAGCTCGTTTGGCATGATTTTTTTTCTTTTACTTCTTGTAAAAAAGTGTTTGGAAGAAATTATCTTAATTTTTGTGTGAAAACTAATTTTTAAAAGAGATTTGTCTATTTCAAAAGTACTTTTAAAGGAAATCACATTAAATTACCAACTTTTAAAAGTACTTCTAACTAGAAGAAAAACGTTCATAAAATTTTTTGATTCTCGCAAACTTCTTCTAATTTTTCAAAAATCACGTTAAAAGGAGTATTTAAAGTATTTTGTGAAAGTCCACGGATAAGCCTGCATCCATGCATGCATGGCCGAAACTATGAATTTTCAAAGGGGTTTCACATTGACAAGTCATTATAAGTAAATAAATATGAATAAGTCGTACTTAGTCTTCGACTTCTAGAATTAGACGTGCCAACTTTACTACTTTGTCAACAACTTAAACTAGCTAATAATGATCTTTCATTATCATTTATTTATGAAAATTGTACACTGTATTTTTTCTTTATTTGACTTCTGAATGAGAAACTAACGAAGAATTTGACATTTTAGAAAATTTATCAAGAAAAAATTGAATTTGACATTTTAGAAAATTTACCAAGAAAAAATTGACTTTTTAATGGAAAAAGTAATAAAGAATGTAACTTTTTGAATTGTGAATTATTTATTTTAGCTATAGTACGTTATTCAATATATTTAAAACTATATTTATTTTTTCTAAGCACAAGGTGTATATTAGAGGCTGTTCGAGCCCCTTTTTTGGCGTAAAATATATTTTGAAATAGTAGATTGATAGAAAATTTATGGTAAAAAATGAAGGAAAAGCTTTTGGATTGCTTGTAATATTATTTTATTGAAGAATGTGTGACTGAAAAGAAAAGAGAGATAAATGTATGAGGAAATTATAAAAAATCAGGCGTTTAAAGATTGATTTTCAAAAATCAAGTTGAAAGTTTAATTATTCAAAAATCAAGTAATAACTTTATATTTTAATAAATATATATATTAAAACCCAAACTCGCTTTCTTCCATATCTCTCTCTCTCTCTCTCTCTC
>CAIGRB010091417.1:8253-19974 GCA_903798255.1 Fraxinus quadrangulata | reverse complement strand
GTGCATGTGGTGGTTGGTGACGATGGTAGTTATGGTGGATGTGGCGGTGATGATGGTGGTGCGTTTCTGTTGGTGGTGGAGGTAGTTGTAGTTGTTGTTGGTGTTGGTGGTGGTGGTGGTGCAGCGGTTGTGGGTGGTCCGGTGGTGGTGTTGTGTTGTTGGTGGGGCGATGGTGTGATAGAGTTTGTGACCAATTATTTGGTTAATTTGTGACCAAGTATTGGTGATGGATTGGGATCGTGGGTGGGGTGTTTGGTGTATGTGACCAACTATTTGATTTATTGTGACTAACTATTAAACAGTGACCTAAAAATTCGATAATTTGTGACCAACAAATTTGAAAATATATGACCGATAAATAAATTGTGACCTATAAATTTTTTGATCTGTGACCAATTAAATAAATTGTGACATATAATTTTTTAAATTTATGACATCAAAATAATATGTAACCAATTAATTTAATAATATGTGACCAATAAATAAGTTGTAACATATAATTATGTACAAGTGACAATTAATTGAATAATTGTGAATTTATTATATTTTAATAATTATTATTTTTAATTAATTAACTAAATACCTGAGTTTTGCATTTTTCAAATTTAATATCTGATTTTTACAATTGTGAAACTTAATGTCTCATTGGTGAACTCTTCCTAAATGTATTTTGAGAAAAAATGGATCAAATAAGGGCTTAGTCCGAAACCGATGATTGGGTAATGGCCCAAAGAAGTTTAATAAGTGAATAACCCATTTTCAGAGGCCTGATTTGTTTGATTAGGCCCAATCTATATTTAGAGGCCTAGATCCAATAAAAATCACTTTCAGATCCGATTTTTAGAACAATCGCTCAGCGATTATGCACACAAAAAATCTTGAGATTATTTGTAGTTTTTCATCAATTTAATTTTAAATTTCTGAGATACGCATCCAGTACGAAAATTTTCTTGTTTCTACTGTTTGCAGATTGTCGTGTTTTCGTTTTGCTTGGACATTTGGAGGTTATACGTATCTGTGGATTTATATCAATACAATAGAAGTGGAAAAATGGATGACCCTTCAATAGCAGCCGATGAAAACCAAGCTCCAGGTATGTTTCACTGAACTTTTTGTTTCATTTTTCATGAATTTTCAGATAATCATATGGATTTTATCCTCAATGTTTTTCAAAGAAATAAAATAATAATAATAATAAACATTAAAATTAAATAAAAAAGGGAATTGGTTAATTATGTTTTCTAATTTATGGGGCATGAAAAAATAAAAGGCTGAAATGTTGAATATAATTACTGTTAATTCTTTGTGAATTTCCTTTCTCATTTTGTATATTGTGATTGTCATTTTTGGTGTAATATGTATATTTTGTACTACATAATTTCATTTTACCTGAGTATTTGAATTTTTAACTTTTGGAATGTTATTGGAAATCCTGCTAAATTCATGATCGCATATGCTTGTTATTGTATACATGACTATGAAAAACTACGGGCAATAGTGAAAATTGGAAAAAGTAATCCTCATTCTTGCTTCCTCTTTAAGCTCCCAACTGGATTCTGTAAACTTTATGGTCTTCATATATTAATCACTTGAAAATGTTTGATTTGTCCCCAATTCTTAAACACTTGAATTATCCAGGCTAGCATTTTTTCATTCAACCTACAATCTTTTGAGTTAACTGTAGTACTTATTCCATTTGACATCTATTGCAGAGGATGATGTGAAAGAGCAGTGTTGGGATCAAAGAGAAGCTTTGGCCGGGGAACCTCGATGTGTTATATGTGGACGTTATGGTGAATACATATGTGATGAGACTGATGATGATATTTGCAGCGTTGAGTGTAAAAGGATTCTTCTCAGCCGATTGGCAAAATCACGACCTTTGCCTGCTCAACCACCTCCTGTGAAACTACCAGCAACTGATGAGTGCTACTATGTTAGAGATAATAATAATTTAGAATCAGAATCTCTAACTAACCAACAGACTGAGCTGCTGAGGAGAAAACTAGATATTTCTGTGAAGGGTGGTCTTGTTCCGGCACCCATCTTGTCTTTTAGTTCTTGTAATTTTCATGAGAAGCTTCTTCAAAATTTAGAAGATGCAGGATATGAAATGCCAACACCAGTCCAAATGCAAGCCATCCCTGCTGCATTAATCGGCCAAAGCATGCTTGTTTCGGCTGAGACGGGGTCTGGAAAAACCGGCTCCTTTCTAGTTCCTATAGTTTCTTATTGTGTAAAGCTTAATAATAATAACCAACAAAAACCTCAAGCAATAGTTCTTGCACCTACTAGAGAGCTTTGTATACAGGTGGAGGAACAAGCAAAGTTGCTTGGTAAGGGTTTGCCCTTCAAAACTGCCCTGGTGGTTGGTGGTGATGCCATGGCAGGACAATTATATCGCATACAACAGGGGGTATCCTTGATTGTGGCCACTCCTGGAAGGCTCATTGATCTTTTAATCAAGCATGATATTGAGTTAGATAGTATTTCCACTCTTGTTCTTGATGAAGTAGATTGCATGGTGCAAAGGGGATTCCTTGATCAAGTAATGCAAATTTTTAGGGCTCTATCCCAGCCCCAAGTATTAATGTACTCTGCAACAATTTCAAGAGAAGTGGAGAGGGTGGCAGGTTCAATGGTGAAAGATCTGACCATTATCTTAGTTGGGAAGCCAAACAAGCCTAATGAGGCCATTAAACAACTGGCAATTTGGGTGGAGTCAAAGAAAAAGAAGCAGAAGCTTTTTGATATATTGATGAGCAAACAACATTTTAAGCCGCCAGTTGTGGTGTTTGTGGGTTCAAGACTTGGTGCAGATCTTCTTTCTGAAGCAATAACTATCACGACTGGTTTAAAAGCCCTATCGATCCATGGTGAGAAACCCATGAAGGAGAGGAGAGAAATAATAAGGTCATTGTTGGTTGGAGAAGTTAATGTGATTGTGGCCACTGGAATATTGGGCCGAGGACTTGATCTCCTTTCTGTGAGGCAGGTGATTGTGTTTGACATGCCAATTTCCATCAAGGAGTATATACACCAGATTGGAAGAGCATCTAGAATGGGAGAGGAGGGTACATCAATGGTGTTTGTAAATGAAGAGAATAAGAAATTGTTCCCTGAGTTGGTTGATATATTGAAATCATCTGGTGCTGCCATTCCACGTGAGATTGCTAATTCGCGGTATACAGCAAATTCCTCTGTTGGGAAGGCTCAAAAGAAAAGGAAGCATGGCTACTGAAGGTATTGTATTGGTAGTCTTTGTTCTGAAAAAAGAAACAGCAGAAAGAAAGAAATGAGGATCGGCGTAAAAAGATGGGTTAGAGAGATTAAAATGTTGTAAGATCATGAATTCATGACAATTTCACTTCTGGAAGGCTATGATCCGCCACTCTGATTTATGAGATACTGGCAAGGTAATTTATTAGTTAATTTGTAAATATTTTTTCGTTATACTATTAGCATGTTACCCATGTCAAAATGATTATTAACACAGCAAAAATACTCCCCTGACTTTAACACAAACTCTAGTATTTAAGGGAAAATTCCAGCTGCTGTACTAACTTCTGGGGTTAACACTCTGGTTTGAACCTTGTTTTTAGCATTTAAATCTCCAGCCTTCAATTTTCAGAGCAGATTGGTATTTTGGATGGTTGCTATCCAAAACAGGGTTTAAATTGAAAGAATTTTGTATTAGTGAACTTCGTATGTCTCAAGTCGAGATCAACGAGTTCATCTTATTACTCTAGTCAATTCTAATCGAGACTGCTCGATTAGCTACTAAAATAACTAATCAACCCTACATTTATCAAGGTTCTAAGTCAAAATATTTCAACTGTAAGATTATCTTCTGCCTCCGTAATCAGTGAAATGTGAACTTCTTCAATAATTCGATTTTATTTAGGATAATCTTGGCACAACATATGATTTTTGACTTCACTAGGAGATGATGTTTGTATACAATCCCGAAAAATCACTGGAAAAAAAAAAAACATATTTACTTATTAAATTTTGAAAAAATTGATAAAATGTATGGTTAAAAAACTGATAAAAATTGAAGATTCCATTAAAAAAAAAAAAAAAAAAACTTAATATCATATAAAGTTCTTTTAGTCAGATAAAACACTTTTATAAAATTATCCAAAACAGTCTAAAAGCAATTATTTAATTTTAAAAGTAATTTCTGAATTTTTAAAAATAATTACTTAATCCCCAAAGTAACTTTTGATTATGCAAAAATTTTGCCAAATGAGCTTCAAGTATTCATTATCAAAGTACTTCTAAATTATTGGTTTTCTTTTCTTTTTACAATTCCTCATCTCCTCTAGTTGTACCTTCATTTCGCATCAATAAACATGGTAAATGTACTCTTAACCCTCCATGAAAATCTAAAAATCTCACTTTGGCTTTCATGGAGTTTCAATTATTAAAAAAAGAGAGAGAAAAAACTTTTTGCTTGTCTCACTCGAGTAGTGGTGAACATAAAATTTAAATAAATAACATGGCCTCTCTTCTAACGGCCAAAGCTCTTAAATAACGTAAGCTCAACACAACTTTCAAGATTTAGGCTAACCATACCCGGTTCTAGCCCAAGGCCACCAAGGCAGTGGCCTTGGACCTCGTGATATAAAAGGGCGTCCTCAAAATTTTGAAAGCCCAAAAATGTTATTTTTTGGGAAATGTTAGTAACTCATCACTAAAACAAAATATTTCATGATTTACTACAAAACATTAATAAGGCCCTGTTTGATAGTATTTTTTTTTTTCATAGAATTAGGAATTAGTTTTCCATTTTCTACGCGTTTGCTTGTTTGATAGGCAAAATTTTCTTAGTAATTGGTTTTCCACCTAACCTCCTTTTTGATCATTTTTCTTGGTTTTTGAGGAAAGTGGGAAAAGTTTTTCTAGGCAACTTTTCATGGTTTTCCATGGTTTTCCACCTAACCAAAAAGTTTTTATTTCCAATTGTAACAAATTATACCCATTTAATTGACAATTTTCATGAAAAATAAAACCAAATGAATATCAAAAGATCCAAAATTTCAATATTTTTCAGGTGGAAAAATATATCAATCAAACACAATTAATTGACAATTCCCAATAAAACAAGTTTTAGGCAATTCAATTATCTGAAATTCTTTTTCTGTCCACCCGAATTCCATTCTTGCAATCAAACAAACCCTAAATGTAAAAAAAAAAATAAAAAATTACTTGATGATATACATTTTATATTTACATATACTTCCTTCCAAAAATAATAACATCCACCTATTTTGTAACTGACCCAAAATGAATTTACATATTTTCACATTTATCATTAATACATTTTCCTAAATAGAAATATTAAATTCAAATAAACTGAAACACATTGAATTCAACCTATTTACCCGCCTTATCATTAATACATTTCCTAATCGAAGAAAAAATTCAAAAAATCGATGATGGGCTATCAGAATCAATTTCATCCGTTGAATACTCACGGTAGAATACATTTCTTCTACATCCCCAGATTTCGGCGACATTTGGGACGGATCTTAAATGTTCGAAAGTGTAAATATCCAAGGTAAACTATTGCCATCTACATCTGATTTTAACAGTGTAACCGTCGATCAATATTTGAATATTTTGAATTTGAAAACGTGAATGTAATGTCCAGTCGGTGATGACGTGAATGAATCATATGTTACTGCATGAAATTCTTTTGATTTTCCTTGAATACTTGAAATCATGCTTCTGTGAACAAAAAATCAAAGGATTATACCCACGACGCGGTTTTTCCATGTCTATGAAATGTATACGGTGAGTAGAAATAGTTCTAGAAAAATAAGAATATATTTACTACATATTCTAATCTCTCTACAATTCAACTCATTTCATATTTGTTTTTGCGTCCGTATACGTAATCCGAAATCCATTTTTAAAAATGTATGTCATTTGATCCTCTTTCATGATGATTTTGAGGCTACATATTGTGGTAATATCATCTAATTGTGTTCACCTTCATTTCAACAAAAATTATAATTATCCAAAAAAAAATTATTTTGCCGTTGTACAGGAATGGACGCAATAAACATATTTGTAGTCAATGGTGCATATACTTTTGGTTTACTTGTTCCTTATGGTTGCAATTACACGGGTTTTGTCGATATGATTGCGAATTAGTTGAAGGTTGATATGCGACGTTCATGTATCAATATTGAGTATTCTGCAGATGTGGAAATGTCCCCAATCAGAATAACAAATGACAGTTCCTGCAATTTTACTTGGAACTGAAGCGTAAGGATTCACATATCACGGCATATGCATTACGTATCAACTTGATTGATATCTTACAATCGACAGACTCTGTGCCTGTACTGAGTAGTGTGGTTCAGATTCAATTTCAATCAGCTAACATCAATGGTTCACATCTTCCCACTGCTAATTGGACAATAAGAAATGCAGAAACACCTAATTTCATATCGGGCATTGAAGTATCGACGATGGAGATAGAAGATGACATATATGAAGAAATTGATGTTGTAGCAACGCGGCCTGTCGTGCAATTTGTTCGTGAAAAATCATATTTTCCGAGACAAGAATGTGTTGAAGAATACTCTCGCCTTGTATGCTATCCAAAATAACTTCCAATTTAAGGTCCAAATCGGATAATAAGAAGTATGTGCTTAAATGTCTCTTGGAAAACTGCAAACGGAAATTTAGAGCTTCAAAGATAGGTGATACAGAAATGTTCAAGATACGCTATATAAGAAATGTTCATACTTGCTCGTTGGATAGTATTATACAGGATCATAAGAAGGCGAACAACGCCTTGATAGGCGAATGTGTTAGGCAAGTACACATCCGTACGTACTATTTACACTCCGGTTGACATAATGAACGATATGGCGGAGATGTATTGAGTGACTATGAAGTATGGAAAAACTTGGAGGGCCCGAGAGCATGCACTTGAGGTTATTATGGGGGATCCTGATCAATCGTATGGAAAACTTCCAACTTTCATGAACGAGCTTAAAGAAAATAATCCTGGGTCTATAACTAGCATAAAAGTCGACTCATATGGACACTTCTAATACGCTTTTATGGCCTTGGGTGCATGCATACAAGGGTGGAGGAAGTGCAAGCCTATTGTAGTTGTTGACGCAACATTCCTAACGTGACGCTATGGTGGTAGTTTATTCACCGCATGCACACATATGCAAACAATGGAATTTTTGTGCTTGCTTTTGGTATCGGTGATTCGGAGAATAATGATACATGGAGTTGGTTTTTGCGCAGATTCAATGAAGCGTATGGTAAGTGGGACGAAATGTGTTTCGTTTCAAATCGTCACCCGAGCATCAAGTATGCTATACAAACAATTTACTCGGGTGTTGTGCATGGGATTTGTGTCCATCATTTGTTACAGAACCTACAGACGTCATATGGGTATGTTGGTAAATACGTTATGAAGCCATTTTATGCAGCTGCGAGGGCGTACACGAAAAATGAGTTTGATTACCGCATGAGGCAGCTTGATAAGATTAATGAGGGCATTCGAAAGGATTTAGTGAGTATAATTTTTTCGATTTTAATTATAGTCACCATGTCGTTGTCTTTTTCGTCTTGATGATTGATCTTTATATGTAATGTCGGAGGATATTGATTTCGACAAATGGTCGAGGTGCTACATGCACTGTAATCGCTTCTCACCAATGACGTCAAACATAATTGAGTCCGTGAATTCAGTGATAAAGCCATTTAAGCAATGTCCATTAGAGTACATGTTTGAGTCACTTAGGCATATGTTACAAGGATGGTTTTATAAGAATCGAAATATTGCCCGTGGCAATTTCACGCGGCTAGCTATGAAGTGAAAAAATATTCTAAGGTTGAATGTTAAACGGTCCATGGGGCTAAAGGTAATTATTATAAGCGTGTGTTCTTGTTAATACACAATTGTATGTCTTCAATCGAATATTTTCACTTGTTGTAGGTATCACCATCAAATA
This sequence comes from Fraxinus quadrangulata, assembly GCA_903798255.1. Lineage (NCBI taxonomy): Eukaryota > Viridiplantae > Streptophyta > Magnoliopsida > Lamiales > Oleaceae > Fraxinus > Fraxinus quadrangulata. The sequence goes on along the minus strand of CAIGRB010091417.1, from coordinate 11,983 downwards.
AATTATTGTATGAAGTGATGGAGGATAGAACAAATCACATTGTAGATTTGACGTGCATGACGTGTACATGTAAAAGTTTTGAAGTAGATGGTGTTTCATGTCAACATGCTTTAGCGGTGATAGGCGATAAGGGTGAGGCACCCTACAATTATTGTTCACACTACAACACAAAGGAAGCGTACATTGACACATACGCTGGCGACATCGTTCCACTTGGTTGTCGCGAACAATGGAGGAATGTGAATAATGTGTGTCATAATCATATCCTCCCACCAAAGTCTAAGAGACTAGCTGCGACCAAAGAATTCTAGAAGGCATACAAGGCTTGAGACGATTAATCCAACCAATGCGGACGTCGTGGAGGGAAAAGTCATAATAATAGGACTTGCAAGCAGCCTCTCCCACTTTGCCATGTGAGGAAACGGACATGAAGATCAAAAGTCAATCATTGATATCAGTTTACGAAGACTCTATTTACATATTTAAATTTTGTGCTTTTTTATTTTTTTTTTGCTTTTGATGCAAAACCTTCTGTGAATGGAAATGTGTGGTGTTCGGACTACGATATAAGTTTTTTGGTTGACCCTCGAAATACAATGAAGGTTACATGCCGCTGATTTGTTTTGGTTGAATGTCCATAGTTTATTAATTTTCCTTGCCATGTTGTCGTGCATGAACGAGAACAACTTGAATACACTTTAAAAAAATAATAATAAAAAATAAAATAAAATTGCTCTATGACGTGTGTACGTAACCGAAATTCTTGCATCTGATTTTTACTTTTATTATTATTATTATTTGAACTCAAAAAACAAATATCATAGATTGGAGAAAAATTAATATCACACCAAGGTGCTTGGTTACTGACAATTAATAACCCGTGTCCAATCATTACGACACATTTTCATGTTGACGTAGTGCACAATGCTTGTTGTGAATCAAACACAATATATTCAACTAAATTGGTATGACTTTAACATGAATACCATCCCACTTGCATGGTCAAAATGTATAAGAAATTATCATAACATTAATTTGAAGACATAGCAATAACATCATAACTTGAAAATGTAGCCAAAACATGTTCTCGTAAAAATTTGCTTCTGATATTCGGTCAAAATATTATTTAGATTTGAAATGATGTCATCTTTGAAGAACGCGTTGATGCTTGCACCCACTCTTTTTTTTTAGGTTCTACGAAATATACAGCTTCCTGTATTACGAGAAAATTATGGAAGTAAATCCCTTTTTCCAACACAAAAACGCCAGTGAGGACAAACTTCGATCTTGATCACACCTTAAATACATATCAAAATGGGCAACCAGACTCAAGTCAAATAGCAAGTACGCTCATAATTTTGTGCTATATAATTGTCGTGGATACAAGTTTCAATTAGGTCTTTGTACACTGACAAACTTATCTTAAAAGGTAGCGGAAATATTCTCGTCACACCCGTGTCAAAATATTTTAAATCAATAAATTTACTGTATAATCACTATAGGAGCAACATTATGATTTATACGTTATACATCTAATCTGAGATGACCAAAAAAAATTGTTGCATAACCCAAAATAATTACATGTTGTTTGTGTTGGATCACAAACTTTTTCTTTTTGTTGCTTTGAAATGCAGCCGCGTCTTCAACTGACCTCTTGCCCTTGTCCTCCGTGTAGTTGTTCATCCATATGCATTCGGAATCTGGGTGCACAACGTTTGCAGCAGGTGGACTGCTACCGAAAACTTTTGATTTTGATGCTGTATTAATGGAACGGGTGACGTGACATGGAGAATAATTAATGAGTTCATTCTTGGGTTCAATAATCTCACAAATCTTGTTCGAACCGCCTATCTGCTGGGTTTTGATGGAACCCATTGACAAATGGTGTTTTCGGGCCTCCGCGACTGGATTCCCTTCTTCATGTTCTAATTGTTGCTTTCGAAATTTTTATTTTTAAATATAGAATATTTTGAACAATAAAAAGTAATCACCACTCCTATACCTTAATAGTTTCCTAAAATCCTTTATATTCTATTTCTTGAATATGAAAACAATTCTCGGATAAAATAAACAGTGTACCCTAGGTATAATGTTCTTCATCACGAGAAATTGTTTTATTCGATCATGTTTGATGCTAATACGCTTGTAAAAAAAAATTATGTGTAGAACCTTATGATAATTTATCGTCTAACCTCAAAGCCCACGACATAGTTGCCAATATGAACAGACTTAGCACACAAGAAGACAATTGGACTGAAGGCAATTTCCTTGAGGTAATGGTTTAAGGGAAAAATTCAAAATTACCCTACTTTGAAAAAACAATTTCAAAAGGATCAAACTTGTTAAAATCTTTCAAAAAACTGGTCAAAAAATCACCGTTTTATACACATTCAACCCTCAAATTTGCCATCACCGTTTTCTCTTGAAAATCTTCAATCTAAATAAAATTCTCCATAAATTTAAGATTAATTTGGCCACAAATTTATCATCATCTCCATGATAAAAAATGTTTGGTTCGAAGTCACAATTTCTTTATCGTTCATCTGGCATCGAAGCCTATATCTTGTGTATTGACTGATAATGGTTTGCCATGAGAAGTAATATGTTCAAGCTCAGATTGGTTGGTAACGGAATCATTAATGTGTTTGATGAATTGTTTTTTCCTTTTTAAGAAATTTGGTTGCTAGATATATATATATTTTTTTCCTTTCTGGAAATGGGATTTCTTTGAAATTGAAAATGTAAAAAGATGATGCACCAATGGTTAATAAGCCCCTGTTTGTCTACCATTATTGCAAAAAATTGTTTGCTACAGTAAGATTCTCCACCACACATTCACCCAATAAATTATTCTACACAGAGTTTTCTTATACTGTTCTGATTTAGGTTTCTAGTTGATTGCTTTTATAGCTTTATTTATGATTATTAGAGATTGCCATGAAAATTTCTACTTTTTTCTTAGAATTAATATTCGATTAGATTGCTACTAAGTTTGGGAGTGATATAAAAGTTTATAGAATCGAAGTATTTTTTAACTTCCTGTATTTCAACCTGGAAGGCTTGGATCTGCTGATTATGAAATTTTACTTTTGTGATTAATTTCAAACCAAGCTATTGTGTTTCCCATGGGGAATTGAAAAGAATGGCCAGTGCAGGATGAATTTATTGATAGAATAATATGGCACCTAATTCGAAGAGTACTGAAAGGACTATCGATAAGAGGAAAAATCAGTCTGTTATAAAAAAAACATATGGTAAAATGTGGAAGGTGCGGTGGATATGGTCACAATCGAAGAATGTCCAACAACTTGGCACCCTTGAATCCAAAACAAGGAAAGGTAAATCCACCAAAACAGAGAAATGTCGTTAAATAATGCAACATTTTGTGTAATGGATTCAAGATATACTTATTGAATAATTTTATTTTTTTATTTGAATTTATGTTTGAGAAACAATTTTCTTATTCCTTATCTTGTGTAATATTAGATTTATACACTACATATCATATTGAATTTATTATAGGAAAATTGCAGCTATTGTACCAAACTTTTCATTTAGTTGCAGATTTTGTCCAACTCTTTTATTTGTACCACCAACGGTACCAAACTTTTAAAAAAAACTCGCACCCGAAGTCCAAATTGACAGAAACCATTAGTTTGACCAAAAATTGACTAATTTTTAAATGATAAATGGGTAACTTTACATTTTTCATTAAAAAAAAAAAAAAAAA
>CAIGRB010091372.1:111428-136754 GCA_903798255.1 Fraxinus quadrangulata | reverse complement strand
ACAACTCTTAGTTTTATAAGTGCTTTAAGAATTTTTAAGCCTCAAATTCTTGTAGAATGGCCTTACTTCGTACTTACATAAGTGATCTCCTACATCTCTAGTCTACTCCTAAGATATAGAAATCATCAAAAGTATATACTTATCCTTATACACTTATTATTCTTGCACTTTAGGTCTATATAAATTGGAGTAAGTGATTTACCATGAATATTTCATAACTTAGTTGTCCCATTGAACCAAGATCTTAGAGTCTCCAATCTACAAGGTTAGATTTCTGCTATGATGATTCAATTCGATAGGCTTTAGGCCAATTCCCCTAGAAAAATGATATACTTGATCTTTTGTTAGTCCTTTCACTTTTTAACTTGAAGAGTTTCCATGAATAACTTCTTACCATCAATTGGGGTGTAGGATGAGAACATGCTTTTTTCATCACAAATATGACATGTAGCACCCGTATCCACCCACCATTCCATTGGATTTCCAACATTGTTACATTCTGAAATAACGACCAAGAAGTTTATATTTGATATACCATTAGATGTTACATCAAATTCAATGATATTATCTTGGGCTTGCTTCTTAGGTTTGTGACAATCAACAGAGCGATGTTTGACCTTTCTACAACTATAGTAATTTCCCTTGAGTTTCTTTGCATTCTTCTCGGAGTGTTCAACAAAATGCTTCATTTTCTTGCTCTTGCTATTTGATTCCACCACATTAGCCTTAAGTTGTGGTATATGACTCCCAACGTGCTTGTCCGAATTTCTTTTATCTTCTTCAATTCTCAACAAGATGACGAGTTCTTCAATATTCATCTAATTGCACTTATACTTAAGATAATTCTTGAAGTCCTTCCATATGGGCGGAAGTTTCTCGATAATTACAGTCACTTGAAATGATTCACTTAGAGACATGTTCAATGCATGAATGTCATGGAGAATTACCTGCAATTCTTGTACTCAACTGATGACCGTCTTAGAATCTACCATTTTGTAGTCCAAGAATTTTTCCACAATGAACTTTTTAGCTCCAACATCTTCAGTCTTGTATTTCTTCTCTAAAGACTCCCATAGTTCCTTTACTGATTTCATGGAGCTATACATATCGTATAATGTGTGGTCCAAACCATTCAGTATGTAGTTTTTGCATAAGAAATTTGAATGTTTCCAAGCATCTAATGCTTTCAATGATACCTTATTATTTTTCCCTTCTTGCACGGCGGGAGCATTTTCTTTCAACAATTTTTCCAAGTTTAAGGTTGTGAGATAGAACGACATTTTTTATTGTCATATCTTTAAATCAAACCCGCTAAACTTCTCCAATTTTTCTCCACGTGGAATGGAATTTGTATAAATGGTGGGAAGGGTAATTGAATCACAACGGCAAGAACCAAGTTAGGTACAACTTCTTCCAAAGTTCCCATATCATTCGAAGAAGTATCGATATTGTTAACTAATAAACCAACAAAATCAAGATTCGAGAAAGAGTAGAAGAAGTTAAACTGAAACGAAGTCAGTTTAATTGAATAGAAATCAATATAAAGTTATCACTCAAAAATCGACTTAAGATTGTTGATTAAAAATATTTATTTGAGTGATAACTTTAAAACCAAAATTGAACTTATCACCCTTACCATTATTGGACAGAGCAACGGTAAAGAATTGAGAATAAAACACCAAAGAAAGCACAATTTAATAGGACAAAGTAATACCAAGAGAAATGGATATAAAGTAGAGATAAGATTTGAACTCTTTGTGCTTAAGTCAATTATTCTCCGCAACGGTGCGTACGAATGATGACAATCAACTCCTAAGATATAATGACTATCTTCTTGTATTTGTAGCACTCCAAAACAGAAGAACAATGAACCAAAAGATAGGTTTTTGTACTCCATTTGAATGAGATGAAAAAAACAGTTTTTATGCAGATTTTTGCCTAAGAAAAGATGAAATTTTATGCTATGCTAAACTATGATTGTATATCAATGGGATGAAATAATGGACGTCACATGGGTCTTATTTATAGGGGAAAGAGGTTGTGAGTGAAGAGACAGGCCTCAAAACTCAGTAACCTTGCCAAGGATCACAGCTTTGTTTTCGTTCGCCTGTAGCCTTTGCATTGCTCGAGCATCAAATACAGAGAGTTTGTCGCTTATCTCTGCATGATTTCTTTAAAGTGTCTTTCTAGAGATTTATACTTGTAGGAGCAATACTTTAATATGAAGAATTCTCATGGGCCTTTTCCTTTCTATGTTCTTGCTTTTCGCAAAATTTTCAGTGCAGATCGTCAAAGCATGCATCAAATGATCAAGCTCTTGTCCACTTTCACTATCCATAATCGCCAAGAGAGATGAACCGTTCTTTCATAAGACCAATGAGTCTTGCAAAAAATTTCTTTATGAGTAAATTATGTGTCATATTTGTTGGTTTTGTTGTGCCCCACACCATCATTTCTTGTGATCTTGATCTCTATTGAGAAAGAGGTATACCATCAAGAGTAAATTTCACAGCTGAATTAACATTTTAAGAATAGTAATTATTTATAATTGCTTGACCTCTATCAGCATCAAGTAGTTCTTCATCATTGTTTTTCCCCAAAATATCCTTCTCTAGATGGTTCTTCGACTTTTGGACCTTTTTATGATTCATTAGCCATAAAAGTCTGGTAATCCTCATTTGAAGAGAAGGATTCATAGGACTCAGAGCTAGTTTAATTGGTTATGAAAACAGGTGAAGGTTGAGATGTCGTTAGGTTTTGGGTTTTACATATCTCAAGAAGATAGGAATGGGATTTTTATTATCATCTATGGGGATTTTTGAGGGGGATTATGAAGGGTAGTGTTTGTGGCTTCAGGTGATTTTGGTGTTCGAGATAGTCTTTCGATAAGTTTGGGTGGTCTTAGTTTTCTTTCATACTTTTCAGGAGTAAATAGATAGGCGGTTAAAGATTTTGTTAGTGTTTTATATGAGCTAAATAGGCTATATATTGAGCATTGTGGTAATGGGAAAGCATACCATGTTGTGGATGGAGAAAAGAAAGGTGGGATTCTATGGCAATTAGTTGGTTTCTTACTACGTGATATTCTTTTCTTGTGCTTCAAAAGGGAGTCTTTGGGCTAAAAGAGACACGATTTCATCGTGAGCTGTCTTTATTCTTTGTTTGCATGCTGTAGAGTTGTCAAAATGGCTCGTCGACTTGGACCGGGAAAAGCACAAGCCGAGTCGGCTCATAATTCGGGTGAGTCGCTCGAGCCAACCCGCGGGCCCATGTTAAGGGTCATTTCAGCCCGTCGAACCGAGCTTTATTAAAAAATATTAAAACAATAGATTTTAAATTCATGAATTTTATATTCATGTCCGTTTAAATTGTACAAACTTTAAACTCTTTTAAAAAATTTAGATTTGTGACAAAAAAAAGGAGTCCTGCTAGCCGAGCTTTTGCTCGACTCGACTCGGACCAAAACAATTCGAACCAGTTTTGCTTGAGCCGAACCTGAGCTTCAATTTTTGGCTTGTGGCTCGACTCAACTCATTGACACTCCTAGCAGATTTCAATTGAATTGAATGATATAGTAGTTTGTTGTTTAAGATTTATTTCAATCCTTTGTTGGCTTTCATCAATTTTCTGAAGAAGTGAATTTCACCTTACTAATGCCAATTTAGTATTGCATCTACTAGAGAGATAGTTTCAACTGATCTATCAGCTTTTTTGACAATTGGGCTTTTTACCTTTCATATATGATCTGAGTGATCTATTTCAAAACTTTCTGGAGTAAGGTTCATTGGGGAATGAAACATAGTTGTAGGCACAACTTTAACATTCAGTGACCCGTGATTCTCATCATGATCCTTCAAATCCTATTTTTTATATTTTCTACAATCGCCATCATCCCATCCAAAAAGAACAATTGGTTCATTTGTCATGGGCGGTGGAGTAGATTTGACATAGTAATCAAATTTTCCAAAAGGTTCACCAAGTAGTCCAACAGTAGATTCATTGTTTTCAAACGTTTCGTACATCGTTTGTTGACTTTCTTTCTTTGATTTTCTTCACCTTAGAGGTGAAGAAGATTCATCATCGGCTTCATTGCTTAAATAGTTGGGACTAAATCAAACTCCCAAAAATTATGAATAGAATCATCAGTTTGGCTGTAAATGGGTCTTCCATTTGAATTAGAGGTATAGAAAGGGATATTTTCACTGAAATTAAACTAAGTTGGAAAATAGATCTCAACATATCCATTAGATTTCTTTCTGAATAATGATGGGTAGACTATATAGTAGTGGAGTCTTTAGCTGATTTATGGAAATATTCATAACTTGTAATCCAAGATTCAAGAATGAGTTTTGCAAGTTCTGTTTGTGGAATTTTTCTTGGAAAATAAGTACAACTGGAAACATGTTCAGTATCAATTTGAAGAAGGAAGACATCTTCTGTCCCTTGAGAGATGGCAAAATCCAAGGAATAATTTTGGACTCTGTATACCATTTGATAGTGAAAAGTTACACCGTATATAACTGAGGATGGTACAGCTTCAACTATTTGAATTTTAATCTTCAAAGCAAAGAGGAGTTGAAATTTGGGAACATGGTAACAAGAATGGTTCTAACACCTAGAGTAGTTTGTACAGCTCCTATGCACGCATGTTGATATTATGAAAATGTAGTGTTAAGGAGTGCAATTCGTAAAACTACAAGAAGACTTTCTCTACCATGAAAGGTAAGAGCAAATCTTACAACTCGAAAATGGAAATAAGTATATCCTTCTGGTAGCTAAGCAATTGGAAGATGTTTTGGAATAGACTATATTAGCCTTAACTCTTTATCTTTATCTCAATCTCAACTCGAATAGCTTTTGGTTCAGAAACGATCCCTTTGAGAAACTCCGTTGGTCTAGGATTTTTGTACCTACATCCATTCTCAAAAATTGAAAATGGTCCTTCAAAGTAATTGATTTGAAAAATTATTTGTCTGATACAAGTCTTCAAGTATTTCCTAAAACTCATTTGTAATAGATGTTCCATGAATATTTGTAAGGACATTTTTAGTTAGACAGAGAAATATGCTTGCAACTTTCAAATTCGTATATTCCCAATCATTGTTGTTCATAATGGATTTCTCAATATCTTTATTGGAACTAGGTTAGTTTTCTTTTCAAATCTTTGGGCAGTCCACTTGAATCAAGACATCCCCAATATGCATTTGCCACAAGTCAAAAAATCCCTTGCTAAAATAGTTGATGCCAACTGAATATTTTCAATTGAGTTTCCGTTTCCATTTTGAGGGTACTTGAAGGTTTCTAACAGAAAATCCATTGGTAAAAGTGTCATTATCCACAAAAAATCGTAGGTAAAAGTGTGGGTCTAAAGAAGTTCATGGGTAAATTCACATCTTATAAAAAATGGAATTTTTGTGGATAAATTTATGTTTTCAGACCATGCTCAACCATATATCGATGGGCCCAAAACTAGTTTTGCCGATTTGCTTGGTTATTTTTATTCGAAAAATAGAATTTTCAAATACTAAATTGATTATTAAGCAATAAAAGGCTCAAGAAGTCATGTTTTATGATACAAAAAAAAAACTCGGGGAGATGATGTAAAGCGGGACGGGTTATTACTCAAGGCTTTAGTCTACTATTGAGTACAATATTTAAGGGTCCTAAAATTACACTAGTAGTCCAAGAATCAAAGACGGGCCTAGAATCACCTACGGGTTTGACCCATTTATTAAACTAGTATTATACCTAAATATTCTAGGTTGTCTTGGGTTTGGACTTAATAGAGTATTATTATACTTCTTTGCTCTCTTCTTTCGACTACTCTCTTCTTTGCTCTATGCTCTCAGCTGCTTCTTGGCCCCTTTGTGAGACCACATGTTAGTTGCCTATTTTCGGTGATAATGTTGGCGCTTAGGCAGTCTTCTCTACCCTTGTTTCGGTCATCTCCAATCCCAGTTTTGCCCTCTGTTTGCACTCGATTACCTTGGCTATTTCTTCGAGATTGTTGTTGATCTCTTCATGGTTTATTGGTCCAATTTTTTTTTTATTAGTTAAAAAAGAATGGTACCTCTAAGATTTTATTAATATGCCCTCACTTGTAATGGATGAATACCGTGGTTATGTGAAAATAATGATAACAGTAAATGAGGAAGTACTATTTCCCTTCAAATGAAAGTAAATGATGAAAAATAAATCAGTAAACAAGGAAGTACTACTTTCTCTATAATAAAAACTAATGTAAAAACAAAGTATTGAAAGTTAAAATAAAATTCAAATTCTGATTAGGCAATCCATGTCTGTCAACTTGTACTAGTGCCCTAATATTTTGTGGTAGGTCAAGTGGTCCATATACCTCATATCGTCGATGATCCCAACCCTCAGCAACAAGAGCATCTACAACCTGGTTTCCTTCTCTATAAAACTGTATCTCTATCGAATGATATGTTGTCTGTGATATGTCTAAGTATGCCCTGAATAGCCCATAGTCCTCATCCTCTAGTGATACAGTGAATAGTCACTATAGATCTGACTCAACCTAAATCGCTGAATAACCCAATCCTTGAGCTAGTAAAATCTAATCAAGAATAGATTGGAGCTCTGCCTCTAATATCATGCATGGTCCATACAAAGCTAAAAAATCGCTGATACAGTTTCTTGCGTGATCTCTGATGATGCATCACCCACTCACATAGCCATCATTGATACATCCATCAGTCTTGATCTTGATAAATCTAATTGAAAGAGTGCGCCACCAAACCAGAATAAGGGGATTTGGGGAAGAAGGGTCTATAAAAATACCAAATATGGGTGTAAGTGTTAAATTCTATTATCAATACACCGCTCGAAATAGTCCTCCCATATGAAGAAAAGAGATCATGCGATAGACCCTCCAAATGATACATCAAGTTACCATGCGAATCTCCCTATGCTTCGCATCATTTCTCATGGTCCATAGATACCAAAATATCAGTAGAGGAATGATAATGCGAATGTGTCCACAACGAACACATTGTCTAGAATATCTCCATCTTTAGAATCTCTGTCTGACTACATCTCCTGAATTCATAGGTATCTGAAAAATATCCTCAAAATTTTACCAAACCTGATTGGAGATGCTACTGCCAATGAAAATATGACTGATAGTTTCAATCTCGGAACAACACTGGCAGCGAGAATCCAACTGGCTTCAAATCCTTCCGTAAATAACCACATCTACTGGAATGAGGCATTGCCATAATCTCCAGTAGAAAAATGAGGCAGTGACAGGCAAAATTGAGGTCCATAGTAACTAGTACGAATCCTGATACTGGCATCCCGAACGTACGAGTTGCCATGTTGACTTTGTAACGTTACCATCTGATGTATTCCGCCAAAACATTCGATCTAGGGCATCTGTACATAAATGTATAGCCACTACCTACTCCGCCATATAAGGAGGAAGAACATGTAATAAACGCATATAGCCCACCCAGTATCATCATAGAAATCGTGCACTCTCGCAAATGTGTGCTATATATGTGAGAGTAGGGATGTCAATGTGGTCTCACCCATCAGTCATGCAAAAAGAAAATCTGACAAGCACCAAGATCGGATCTTTGTACTTGAAATTAATTGCTAATTGTAGATTTGCTGATTTTATAAGGACATGAATCTTTAAATTCAAATTTCATATCTCTCGTAATTACGGACATGTTTACTCCGATAAATTGGTTGAAACCTTTTAATTTTCTGCCATCATGTAGGTTGGCCAATATGATTGTGATTACCTTGAGGAGTAACCATTGCTTGCTACCAGAATTAGGTTGTTTACCTATATTTGTGATATTATTGTGATTTGGATTGCATTTGATAATTATAGCATATTTTCGTACTTGTTTTCAATTTGAATATTTATTAGATCTGTCACCTTGACTTTACCCTCTCAAAATTTTTCTTGATTTGAAATCTTGAGTCTCGCAAACTCTTGGAAATTCATACCGGCTTATATCAATGACCTATAGGATATATTTCTTTGTGGTTATTTTCTCTAAGGTGATTACATGCAATTTGTTTTATTTGTTAAGATGTCTACGCACCATTTTGACTTGAGTATCTTTAATGGAAAAGTGAATTTTTTAATATGACAACAAAGGATAAAATGAATTTTAGTCCAACAAAAGAGCAAATGGCAACTCGTTTTCTACTACTGCAACTACGGATCATAAAAGGGAATTCGATGAACTTGCATATACCTCTATTATTTTGCACTGATTTGATTATGTTTTACGAAAAGTTGGTAAACATGATTCTGTTGAAAAACTTTGGAAAAAGCTAGAATAACTTTACTTGACCTAGTCCTCTTCAAACAAACTTTTCTTACTTGAAAGTTTCTTTAATTTTAAAATTGATCAATCAAAAGAATTGGATGGCAATCTTGACATTTTCAACAAACTTTCACAAGATATTACTAATTATGGTGATAAAGTGTATGATTAATATAAGGCTGTTATCCATTTGAATGTTATTCTTGATATTTATAAAGAAGATAAGAATGCTATCAAATATGGAAGGGAGATACTTACACTTGACGTGGTCATTGATTTTCTTAAGAGTAAGGAGAAGGAGATAAAAGTTGAAAGAAACGAGAGATAAATAGGAGATATTTACCAAATGAGAGATATATTTCATATTATGAGTGGTGAGGGGCAAAACGAAAGTGGCAAAAAGAAAGGTAAAGATAGATCCAAATTAGAAGAGAAGGCAAATGAGATGAAATGTTATGGTTGTGGGAAACTATGACATTTCATTAATGAGTGCCATAAAGTAAAAAACAAGGTGAAAGAGCAGAGGGGTGGAGAACCCAATGAGATAAATGTTGCTATCTTGAGAGATGAACCTCATGAGGTTTACATACTCCTGGTGATCGAAATAGCTTAGATAAACCTGTCTATGGACTCCCATATGCATGCGTGGATTTTTTATTCCAGTGCTTTTTTCTTGTTATTTCAAATAAAATGTGGTGCGTGGAGTTGAGTCACATATACGACCACTAATATGGGTAGTGTGACAGTTAGATTTGATAGTGGTTTTATGCACACACACTAAAAGAGGTTAGGTATATTTCACATATGGATAGGAAACTCATTTATGTTAGGGAGTTAGAGTGCACAGGTTTCACTGGTGCACTTGGTTAGGGTATTATGAAATGTTTAAAGAGGCACTTAGAGCCTTTAAGGCTACTAGGAGAAATGGAATATACATTACGCATGCTAAGGTGATGAGTGGTTTAAATTCCACTATCACGACACTAATCACACAGAAATGACACAAACGATAAGGGTTTATTTGGTAAGGATCATGTGTCTGATATGCCATTTTGCGATCATTGTGTGCTTCGTGTCATTTGAATCTAGCACACATAAAATATATAAAAATATAAAATACATTCATACTGACTTGTGGGGTTCAGGGGAGCAATCCTACTTTTTGTGGTAACAAGTATTTTCTGTCTATTATTCATGATTTCTCTCGACGTATGTGGATTTATTTACTTAAAGCTAAATTTGAAAACTTTGTAAACTTTAAAAATTAGAAAGCTAAAGTGGAGAATCAAATGGATAAAAAGGTGAAAAACTTGCGTACTTATAATGGTCTTGAATTTTGTATGAGAATTTGTGTAATAAATCTGGCATAACTAGACATAGGATTGTGTCTTCCACACTGCAGGAAAACGGGGTCGTTGAAAGGATGAATCATACTTTACTTGATAAAGTTAGATGTATGATGTTAAGTTCTAGCGTGTCTAAACCTTTTTCGGGTGAAGTTGTTATGATTGTATGCTACTTGACTAATATGACTAATTTCGCTACTTTAAATGGTGATACTTCGTAGGAAAAGTGGTACGGTAAATGTGGAGATTATTCTATGCTTATGACTTTTAACAGTGTTGCTTTCTCTCATCAAAGTGAGGGAAAACTAGAACTTAGAACTAAGAAGTGTGTATTCTTAGATCACCCCGAGGGAGTGAAAGGATATAGTTATGGGATAGAAGATAAAATTGGGTTAAAATTATCGTAAGTCGTGATGTCACCTTTAATGAGTTTGAGATGCCTTGCATAGAGAGTAAAGAACAATAAGAAACTGTTAGAAAAGAGTCCCCAGTTGGGGTAGAGCGAATGACTGTCCATATCACCAATACCCTGAGCGAGATGGAGAGTGATACACAAAATTAGCAAAATATAGGAAGTGATGATGAGATTATAGAGGACAACCTCATTGATCAAGACCCTTAGGTGACTATCAATTGGCTAGAGATAGAGAGAAAAGACCATGTAGGGAACCCCAAAAATTGTCTAACTATACCATAGCTTACACTGGTTACCAAGGCCTAGTGGATAGAGAACCAAAAACCTNTTTTTTTTTAAAATTTTTTTTTTTTTTTTTTTTTTGCATGGTGACCTTGATGAAAAGGTTTTTATGAGTCTGCCCAAAGCTTTTGAAAATAAAACTAAACCTGACTATGTGTTTTTTAAAGAAATCTCTTTGTGGGTTAAATAGTAGCCACATCAGTGGTATAAAAAAATTGATTCTTATGTACTTTTCATTTGTCTCAAAAGGAGTGAGTTCGATTATTGTTTGTATTACCTGCACCACAATACTAACAAATTATGTATGTTCATTTGTTATTTTATGTTGATGACATGTCATTAAACCTAACATAAAGGTAGTAGACAAGGTTAAATTGAATTAAGCAAAGAATTTGATATGACAGACTTGGGACATGCTAGGCGAATCCTTTTATGGAGATTAATCGAGATAAACTAATTCTTATTTGTATGTACATCAAACTCCTTATGTGCTTAAAATTTTGAAGAAATTTGGTATGATTGACTGTAAACCTGCTTATGTGCCACTTAGAAACCATTTTGTCTTACCTAAAGACAAAGTGCCTGCTAATGAAGAAGAACAGAATTTTATGAGTAATGTGTCTTACTCTAACGTAATAGGATTTGTTATGTATCTCATGGCCTGTACTATACCTGACTTGGCTTATAATGTGAGTGTGTTAAGCAGGTACATGTCTAACCCTAGTCTCTAGCATTGGGAAGCTTTAAAGTAGCTGCTTAGGTACTTGAAGAGTACTTTTGATGAAGGATTAATTTATAAGTCTGATGGTAATGGTGTGAAATTTAAAGGTTTCACGGATGTTGACTATAGTAGTGATAGAGACAATATGAAGTCTACTTCCTCTTATGTGTTTACATTATGTGGCTCTTATGTGAGTTGGAAGTCTCAACTACAACATATTGTTGCTTTTATATGCTACTGATTCTAAGTATATAACTACCACTAAAGCTATTTAGAGGTTTACTTAATGAAACTTTAAGTAACAATGTGACTGTGTACTCTGATAATCAATCTACTATTTATTTATGCAAGAATCTTGTATTTCATGAACTCACTAAATATATAGATGTTAGGTTTTATTTTATTAGAGACGTAGTATCTAGGACTGTAAATGGATCGAATATGGACAGGATCTGCCTATATCCGATCCGATAATCCAACGAATATTTGATTGTTAAATCAATATCCATTTTGTTATGTTATTGGATATCCGATCCGAAATTAAAGAAATTAGGAAAAAAAATAATGTTAGAATTAACTTTTTTTTTCCAATTTTACCAATTCTTAAACGGGTTTAATAATTATAAAATTTTCACTTTTTTATATTTTGAATTTAATGACTTTTTTATTCTCAATTTATTTATTTTAGTTACAAATAACATGTTATAAAAATATTTTATCAACTCAATTATTTATAATAAGTCGGATCAGATTGTTATTGGATCGGATTGACATATATCCATATTTGATCCATTTAGTTAATAGATTATCGAATTCGGATCTTAATCGGGTTATCGAACTAAGACATTGAATTCATCTCTCATTAATTTCATCGAATTCAATTCAGATCAAAATTCAATCCATTAACAGCCCTAGTAGTATCTCAAGATTTGATAAAACATGAAAAAATGCATTTTGACTACAACTCTGTAGAAATGGACACTAAAGTGTTTTTCTTGGTAAAATTTAGAAGTTGTCTTACACTTCTAAACATTGGTAAAGGTACGTGATGTTCAATTTATTTTAAAATCATATTGTACAAAAACTAACTTGTTTTTCATTTCTTTGCAGGTACATTTGATATCAAAGTGGAAGTTTGTTGGGTATTATAGATGTCAAATAAATCTCAAGGCGATGATGTAAATCCGGGATAGGTTATTACTCAAGGCTTTAAGCCCGCTATTGAGTAAAATATTTAAAGGGAAAAATTACCATAAACCATATTTTTAAGATTCAATTTCAAATATAGGTACAAATTATTTTATTTCAATAATCAAGTTGTAATTCTTTTTTAATATAAAAATATATATACCCCATTAAAATTCACCCCCCATGCATTTCTTTCTCTCATTAATACGCATGGTTATCACCCCACCACACTCCACTCTACTCCACTCCACTCCACCCTACACACCATATCCATCCCCTATTCATTAAAAATTATCTTCTATTCTCTCTCTTTACCTTTTAAAACGTGATTCTCTCTCTCTCTCTCTCTCTCTCTCTCTCTCTCTCTCAAGCATAAAAGCAAGTCTCACTTTCCGTGTACATATACAAACACAAATATATGCATATATAATCTGTCTTTTTCTCTCTCATCTCCTACTCTGGCCAATGACAACTCCAATCACAATTAACTCCGACCACCACAAAATTTAAGATTTATATGCATGTAGCGGTGGAATGTGAAGATTGGGTGTCGTTGGAATTGAACAATAATCAATACGGAATCATTTTTTTCTAGACGCGACTCCCAAACTGAAATGCGTCGGTTGAGCTAGATCTCACTCGCCTCTTTGGTGCTATCATGGCTATAGTAGATGAAACTAGTGGTGGTGGTGGTGGTGGTGATCCTGTTTGTGCTAATTTTGGCCTCCATTAACAGTTTCAAAGGTGGTGGTTGTAGGTTTGAGGTGGAGCTAGTAGTGATGAGTGTAGATTTAAGGTGAAGACGGTGAATGTGGGGTGTGGATTTGTAGTTGTGATAGTGTGTTGATTGTGGTACCCTCTAATTTGGAGTATTTTGGGTAGTGATGGTGATAGTTATGGTTTTAAAGTTGTGCCAATAGTGGTGAAGTGGGGTGGGTGGGATGTGATAGGGTAGGGTAGGGTAGGGGTGAAATGAAGATTGATTCTAACCAATTAATTGTAATTTGTGACAAATTAAATGCTCTGCGATGTCAAATGTAGCATATAAATATGTTTGGTATAATGTAAATGGGTTTGTGACTTGATTTTTGTAATTCGTAACCTCATTTTGATAATTTGAGATCTGATTTTGAGTATAGTGTGACTTGACATCTGTAAATTTGAGATAATTTCTTATTGTAGTCATAAATAGGGTAAAATATTGATTATGTATTTGCTATAACATGTCATAGTTATAAAACAACACACATTGAATGCATAGGTCATATATAATCACAATTAACATAGACCTAATAACAAACAGCCACAAATAGTAATAGATAACATAAACTTGGTCACAAACGGTAACAGTTAACACAAAAATGGTCACAAACAGTAACTGTTAACAAAGGCATGATCATAAGCAACACAGAAAACACATCTAATAGGTCACATTCATGCAGATATTTTATGAAATACAGACTCCTGTTAAAAATTTATGACTTGGTCACAAATAGACTCATGCTAAAAACTTATGAAAAATATACTCTTGTTAACGGACTTTAGTAATATAGACCTTATGACATACAATCACGGTTAACACATATTTGATCACAGAGAGCCATATTTAACATATACTTGGTCACAAACAATAGCAATTAACACAGACCTGGTAATAAACAGCACAGAAAACACATTTAGTATATTTCACATTTAAGTAAACATTTTATAAAATACATACTCCAATTAAAAACTTATGACTTTTATGTCACAAGATAAATTCAAAATATATGATCTACATAAATTCTTCGAATCTGTGTGATCTAAAATCAAGTTAAATGAAAGGGGAATCGCTTGATTTTGAAAAATGAAGGTTCGGATTCGACAAGTTGTTTAGTCGAAGGGTATTTTGTCATCTCCAATCAGATGAATCTCAAAAATCAACGATGATATTATGAGTCAATCAGTAGAAACTTGCTTTTGATGGAGTATAATCATCAATTTATGGTTAATTTGTATGATAAATTGTTGGAGATTTTGTTATTAAAGTGGTGAATCATGTTTAGTGAGAGAAACTGAGATGTAGAAATACATGTAAGGTGAGAGAGACATATGTGAGGTGAGAGAGGTTGTTATAAAAAAGAGGAATAAAATCTATATTTTAGGATGGTGATTAATTATCCTTATTTAAGTTATAAAATTTATTAAAATTAATTTATATTGATTTAACACCTTATTTGTGAAAGTTTTTCGTAAGTTTGGTAAATATGAAATTGTATTCTTAATATAATATAATTATGCATTTTTCTCTATTTAAAGGGTCCTAAAATTACACTGGTAGCCTAAGAATCAAAGATGGACCTAGAATCATCTACGGGCCAGGCCCAATTACTAACCTATTATCATACCTATATACATTAGGTTGTCTTGGGTTTGGACTTAAAGAGAGTATTATTATACTTGGTAGCCTTCTTTCCTTCGTGTGACCATCGATTGTCCCCTTTCTTCGTGAGAACTTTCGGCTGCTCTCCCTTGCTCTGTGCTTCTGGCTACTTCTCAACCTCTTTGTGAGACCACTTGCTCGTTGCCCATAGCCATCGATACTACTAGCATTTGCGCAGTCTCATTTGCCCTTGTTTCGAGAGTCTTTGGCCCCGGTTTTGCACCCTTGTTTGGAGTCGATTTCCTTGGCTTTTTCTTCATGAATGTGGATGATCTCTTTGTGGTCTATTGGTAATTCTATTTAATCATGGCAATGGGCCGAGTCGACTTGGATCGGCCCTTAAACCCATGAGCTCGGCTCGAGCTTGTGGCTCGTGGCTCGTTTGCTTGTAGGCGAGCTCGGCTCGGTCCACGAGCTCACGAGTCGAGCCGTGAGCCCACGAGCTTTTTGAATTTATTTTTTTACTTTTTTTTTTTTTTAAATTTTTCTATAATTTTTCACGAGCCCACGAGCAACCCACTTGCGGCTCGGCTCAGCTCGAGCTTGTCTTTTAACGAGCCCGGGCGGCTCGTAGCTCGTTTTTTCACGACCGTTCGACTCGATTGGCACCACTAATTCTATTGGTCCAATTTGTATGGTGCTGATGTGTGATTTTGGGTTCTTAAACAGAGCCCCGAAACATCCACTTTATTGTTCAATTCGGTCACTTAGCTCGATTGACACTGTTAATTCTATTGGTCCAATTTGGACCGCTCAACTCGATTGACACCACTAATTCTATTGGTCCAATTTGTATAGTGTTGCTGTGTGATTTTGGGTTCTTAAACAGAGCCCTGAAACATCCACTTTATTGTGTCAATTCATTCAACCTTGTAGGGGGAGTATTGTAGTTACGTTAATTTCATTACGCCTATTAATTAGATCTAACTTCTTGTGTTTGTATTGATTAATAGTTGTTCATATTTTCTCTATAGAACCATTTTCAGCCCTTTTTATATCATTCCTCAACTATTCTTTCACTCGATTTCAACGTGGGATTATTTAATACAGATTACAAAAGAAACACTGCTTCTTGCTTTAGGCCTTCACATCACATATTCGATTACTTTAAAACATAATGCTCTATTTTCTCTTTTTATTTTAAAATAAATAAAAATCTAAAGTCCAAATAATTTTTTTTTAAAAATTTGAGTTATTTTTTTATTCCAAATTACTCTACCTTTCTCATTTAATTTTTATTTTTATAATGTACTAAAATACTATATTAATATTTAATAGATTGATACCTATTTTATTCTCATTTTCTATGGATATTAGAATTGTGCATATTGAAGATTAAATACAATCAATTTTAATTAATGTTTTCATATATATATTTGCAGTCGGTTCGACAATTCGACATTTTAATCTTACCTTTTTTTCTTTCTAGTCAATGAATGGATCGATTTTGAAAACATAGGTGTAATTTACGTACTAAATGAAATAATTTGCATTCAAAACTTTAAAAATTATTAACCAATTAACTAGGAAAAATTTGTAGGTGCTCATCACTTTTATGTTACAAAAAGTAGTTAAATAAATCACTACGAAAAATTCATAAGTGAAATAATATACATTCCCCCAATGAAAATTCGATATTGAACGGGTAAATTATTTATCGAACCTATATTTTTATGGATGTTCCGTAACTGACATTAACTTTCACCATGAATTGGCCAACGGAAGGTCCATAGGTAAATAAGTTTAACATACGAATGAAATTTCAGGCAATAGAAATGAATGTTGTCTGTACGTAATTTTGTGATGGTGTAACATTTTCAAACCTTTGTTTTATTATTTTTAAAAACGATTTGTATCAGTTGCGGAGAATCTTTAGGTGAATAATGTACATATGAGTCAACTATGTTAGATGCAGAATTTTCACTGGTGAAAGGCAATCGCATCTTCAAACGGAAAAGACGTTGCAAGTTTTAGTTAAAAGGCCATCACCTTTGTCAACGAAGGTAAAAATTCTTGAAAATTTTTCCGTTTGGAACAAATTGTCTGCCAATTGCTTTCTTTATTGCAATAAAACCCCTTTGAAATTGTAATTCCTTCCTTTTACAATTCAACATATGAAGGCTACAGTAGAACTATAATCATGATCCAAAAATATCTCCTATTCACAAATTGAAACTTTCAAGGCAACAAACAGAGTTGGAACTGCTCAGGAGTCAGGACTAACTTATTATGATATAACAATATTCGATTTGATCATAGCCAAATATTGGATGGATCGTTTTTGGTATCTTGCTACCCTAAATTTTCAAAAAGAAGAAAAAAAAATTGCAGCAATCACCGCTATATTAGAACATGTCGGACTCTGATCACATAAAACTATTCTGAAATTGGTTTAAAAAATTGAAAATTTGATTAAGTGTCAAAATCAAAAACTTTGAAAAGTTACTTTCGTGTCACTTCGACCAAATATTCGGACTTGGTCCGATGATCAAATTACAATTGTAAATAGATCAACTTTTTCAACTCTTCGAGTACATCATCATAGTATATTTTGAATTTCAAAATCAATTCCGAATGAATGAAAAATTGAGGCTCAAAGTTGGGAAACACGGGACTGTTGCTTGAGCGACAGGCTAGCAACAAAGTCACTATTTTTATTGATCGAGCGAGGCGATGGCGACAAGCTAGTGATAGTGAATGGAGCAATCTTTGGCAAGAGTTGTTGAGTTTGGAGCGAGGCACTTGATTCACAACCCCTCATCCTTTATATATAGGACCCCTTAGACGTTCATTAGGCATCCTATACCTTATTTGCATTGAGTATTGCATAAAAACTCTTGTAAATCACTTTCAAATTCATTCAAAATCGCTTTCTTCTTTGTAGAGAAAAACTCCATCAAAAGTTCGCCGTAACTTGTGGTTTGAAGTGCTTCTACCACAAGTTGAATCCGTTGTATCTTGGGAGACAAGTGTCGTAAATCATGAGCACCGTTGCGGGGCAATTTTATCTCAAGAAAAGAGTAAAAATCACTTGTTTTATTTCTTGGCTGCCCTTTGTTTTCATATGTAGTTTTCATACTACATTTTCAATCACCTTGTTATATTATTTAACCACACTTCTAAGGATTAAACTTTGCTTTCTATTTGTTCGATATACAACAATTCTTTCACCCACAATTATATTTAGCCTGTGTCACCAACAGTCTCTCAAGAGTAAAACAATTAATTACTAATCAAACATCTAACATGTGTAAATCTTTTCATCTACAAACTGAGCCATTAAAAAAAGATTACATGGAATAGATTAAATTTGATCTTCAACAATATTACAAATTCTATTCAATACTTTATTTTATATAATCAACTAAGTCTTGGATTAATTTGAATAAAGTTGTCATTGAGTCACGAAATCGTCTAGTATTTTTTTGGTCTCAATAATTTGTATGCATCATTACCTACTGTGTCCTTATCTGTCATATTTTATATGGATCATGGATCGTGTTTGTTTTCTGTTCTTATCACTTGAAAATTATCAAATCTTGATAACATATATAAAAATTCGAAAATGAAAATATAATTTCTGTAATAATCATACGAGACCAATGACAAAAACATCCTTACGCTTAAGTGCATGTTTGGCTAATCTACATTTTTAAGTAATTTATTTTTTTATTAAGAGCAAGAAAATTAACACATCTAGATGTTCAAGTAGTTTGAATTTTTTTTATTTTTTATTTTAGCTTAGCCTAACATGCTCAGTTTCAAAAGAAATGACTTTTTGTTAATCAAAGTTTAAAATAAATAAGTTCTTGTTTTGAAATTAATCTATGCACTCAAAATAAGTTGTTTTTTACTTATAAATAAGAAAAATAATATATATGAACATGTTTAAAAATAAAGTTTAGGGATAAATATAGTTATGGTCCCAAACCATTCAACTTGTTATAGCTTTTACCTAACATTTAACTTCTTGTAGTTACGGGTCTTGAACCTTTCATTCCCGTGCGGAGGAAGAACCACTGGATGGTTTCCACACAGAGGACTATTAGTTGATCAGAAAAAATAACTTTAACCACATTTTAAACAAATTTATAATGAAATAAAAGAGAAAATGAGTTTCTCTCCTTTTTTAATTTTAATTATTTTATGTGAATACAAATTTATCATTTTGCCTTTTTTAAAATGTGGTCAAAATCATTTTTTTTTTTTTTGTCAACTAACGGATCTCTATATGAAATCATCCAAAGGTCCTTGGCTGCATCAGAATGAAAGGTTTGAAACTATGACCGCATTAAATGAAATGTTAGAATAAAAGATGAAACAAGTTGAAAGATTTGGAACCACAACTATAATTATCCCTAAAATTTATATAAAATAAGCATATGCCCTTGTATTCCTTCCAATCTCTCTGTGTTTATATACGCACATAGCCACATATGTACACACAAAACAGTTCACCCAGCTTTGTATTTTCAATACAATCATCATTCTCTCTACTCCTTTTTAGTCAAAATTAGCTTGAAATTATTCAAGAATTATGGATTCCCCACCCCCCCAAGAGATGACATATGTTGATCATGTTAAGAAACGACACGGAGAAAAAGGCTGCCTCTATGCATGGTGCGTATACTTGATGTTATATATTTATACTGCAGTAGAAAAACACATAAAAATGATTTAATTCATTGTATACTTCGTTTTAAAGATCAATAATTTAGATATTTTGATGCAGTTTATTCGCACTGTTTTGCTGTTTTTGCTGCTATGAGGCTTGTGAGTGCTGCCTGGATATTTGCTGCTGCAAGTGTGGATCTTCAGAGGAGTGACAGTAATAGAGTGCAAGATTATTTGTTGCTTCTGAGATGTGTCTAATTTTTATAATTTCTGTAATTCTAAAGATTGAATTCTGTGCAGGATTATTTGGGTTAATGACTCATTAATCCAAAGCATGTAATATTTTACTATGAAGTGTGAACCATTCGCAATAAGCTTCTGTATTTGTATGATGATTAAGCATCAAATATATAGGGAGGAGCTATTTTCGTCCATCGTTTTTATATATGTATCACACTCTAAATTTATCGCTATCAAAAATCTAATTTTTTTAAAAAATACTATATTGATCGCCATAAAATTCCAATATTATCCTTATAAATTTATTCATTTGAACACTGTATATCCACACTATTTTCATATAATCACTCTATTTTTCTAAACATTTCACAAATAAAAACAATAATATTATGGCCCATTGATAGGAATGTAAAATGCATATTTTTCTCTCCTTATTTTATGTTCTCTTATGATTAATAAATACAAAAATATACTCATTGCGTCCATATTTTGATTTAGGTGGCAATTCTATGGATATGGTGTAATTTGGAAGAAATAAGTGAACAAAAATCAAAATGAAAGAAAACGAAATATGGGGACTGAAATACAAATACTCAAAATTTATGTGGAACCTCACGATGAAGATTTGAGAGTGTTAGAGGGCAATCTATTGAACAAAGAAGCCAAAGGGATGAAATACAATTAAAGTATTATCACATATCAACTCCTAGCCAAAAAGGTTATACTTCGAATTTTTAGTCTCAATTTGAGACCCATTTTTGGCATAGGAAACGTTCGAATTGAAAAATTTATATTTCTGAAAGATTCGTATCCCTTTCAGTTAGATTTCCCAACGCATTTTGAATCGCTTCAATCAGATATCGGGAGAAAAAGATATAATCAAAATACCAAAAGCTGTTTGGTGGAAAACTCGCAAAACTATGCGGTCGCATAGTGTAATCTTCCTTGCGGTCGCATGAGCACTTTTAGAGATTTTTAGAGCCCAGTTTCAATATTCAATGCCACCGCATGACTTGCTACTATGCGATCGCATAGGTGTTTCCCGATACGAAAATTATGATTTCTGAATTTAAGTCACCACCTATGGAAACAACTATAAATACGTGATTTGCAACTCTAGAAAGGGGAGAACGTCTCCAAACTTCATTCTTCATTATTTTGCTCATAGATTCATGAATTATAACTAAAAATTTACACTTGGTCGAAGGAGATTGAAGCCTAGAAATCACATATTGTGAGATCTAAATTATTTTTCTTAGTTTAATTTATGTTTTTGAGTATTGAATATTCTTCTACACTTATTTCCATGATTGTTATGTTTAATTACTATGAGGCCTACTATTTTGTTGTTCGTTACAATTTACTGCCAACTTAAATATCAAATTTGTAATTATTTGATTTTTTTAAACTTGTGATGCAACTAGGGTTTGATATTTGCTGCTTTGGTAATTGTTGAATCATAGGAAGAATGTTCAACTAAATTAAATGCAACCGTTTGTCCTTGTGTTCTTTAGTTTTATCGATCTTTCTAATTCGTAATGCAATTATCAAATTAAATGTAGAGTGCTTGTCTTAGGTTGTTTGGTAATTAGGGTTAATTGGATGACTTGTATTCTAATTAATTATAAATAAGAAGAGATATGAAAATAATTACAACGGTGAATATTCAAAATATGGGTTGATTTATACTTGTATCGATAATCAATTGTAAAGTTTAGAAGGTGGATATTAAATTGGACCAAGGTTAGTCATTTGATTATTTTTGTTAATTTAATTTTCATTGTTATTAATTGCGTTATTTACAATTGTTTGCATACAAAAACTCCAAATCATTGTACGAAGTATAAACCATTAAATTACATATCCTTCGTGGAATCAACCCTTACTTCCACTACTACATCAGTTTTAGAGGTTAATGTCTTACTTTTGGGTGACTGTGATAGCGCACATCAAATTTTGACGCTGTTGCCAAGGAGTGGTGCTAATTTATTTTTGTGTTTCTTTAGTTGTTTATTTTTTTTTGAAAAAAAAATCATAATTTTCTAGGATTTTGGACAATTTATTGTTTTTAGAAATTTTAGCATAGAATTTTATTTATTTTTCTTACTCTATCTTCTTTTTAATTTATTTTTCATCTGTTCTATTTGTTTATGCCCGCAACTCGATCTTCTAATCAAAGTGAATTACAGTACGATCCGAAATTAGAAAGAACCTTGCACAGGTTAGGGAGTGGCAATCGGTAGAATTTCATAGTGAACAATTTTGATCCCGAGACCCTATTCCCTGGTAATTTTCTGAGGACAATCAAACTTTGAAGGAGCTTGCAGCCCCTAACTTGAATCAACAATCTCTATGCATTGTTTTTCCTAATTTAGATGCTGCTACTACTTTCGAATTAAAATCTAGGCTAATTCATCGTTTGCCAACTTTTCATGATCTTGCAGGTAAGGATCCACACAAGCATCTAAAGAAATTTCATGTAGTTTGCACAAGCATGAAACTTACGAGATTCACCAAAGAACAAATCAAACTGAGAGCCTTCTCATTCTCTTTGAAAGATTTGGCAAATGATTGACTCTATTTTCTACCTTTTGGAAGAGTTACTACATGGGATAGGATGAGAAGATTATTTTTGGAGAAATACTTCCCAACTTAAAGGGTAGCTAATATCCGAAAGGAAATATGTGGCATAAGGCACGACAATAGAGAGTCATTACATGAATACTGAGAGCAATTCAAGAAATTCTGCGCAAGTTGCCCCTATCACCAAATCAGTGAGCAGCTCCTTATTCAATATTTTTATGAAGGCCGTCTACCCATAGATAGGAGTATGATTGATCCTGCAAGTAGAGGAGCATTGGTAGATAAAACTCCCGAGGCTGCAAAGAACTTGATTGCAAATATGGTAGCTAACTCTCAGCAGTTGGCACTAGACTCGACACCCCGTCTAAATATGTTAACGAGTTAAATGTTTCATCCATTGAATAACAACTGGCCAACCTAACCAATCTTGTTCGTCAAATGGCTTTAGGTACTATGCAAACAGCGAATGCAAGTGAAATTTGTTCATTTGTAGGTCATCCAATTGATATGTGCCTAATATTTCAAAAAGAATCAGTTGAACACGTAAATGCTGTCGGTAACTTTCCTGGACAACTACGTAGGAATTATGATCCATATTCAAACACATACAACCAAGGATGTGGGGATCATTTAAATCTTAGTTATGAAAATTGACAAGTGAAATAAGAAAATTATCAAAATCGGCAGAATTTTCTGCAATTTAATCAGTCATACCCTCCTAGACAACAACATGGCCAAATTTCCAATTCAGGTATATCTTTAGAAGATATTATTAAGTCCATTGCCACTAACACTTTGCAATTTCAACATGAGACAAAACAATTTCAACAAGAAGCCAGGGTTAGTATTCAAAGTTTTGACAATCAGATGGGCCAGATGGCAATTGCAATTAGTCGGCTAGAGGTGCAAAATTTGAGGAAACTACCATCTCAAACAATAGTGAATCCAAGAGAAAATGTGAGTTCAATCATGTTGAGGAGTGTGCACTGAGGTTGAAGCTCTAGTGAAGGTAGCCCCATATCATCGAAGGAAGAAAATGAGAAATATATGACAGCAGAAAAAAGTACTCCCAATGATACCGAAGTAAGTAAGCGTAAGTTTCCTCCTCTTTTTGATTATAAACCAGTACCCCCTTTCCCTCAAGCTTTAGCGGAATCTAGAAAAGATGAACAAAATAAAGATTTGTATGAAACTTTTCATAGATGTGAGGTAAATATTCCATTATTAGATACTATTAAACAAATACCTCGTTATGCTAAATTCTTGAAAGAGTTGTGTACCATGAAAAGGAAATAGAAATTGAAGGTGGTGAGAAGGTAGAGTTGGGGATAACGTGTCTGCAATTATTCAAAAGAAAATTCCGGCAAAGTGCACGGATCCAGGTATGTTCACTATCCCTTGCATGATAGGCGATACTAAGTTTGAAAATGCCATGCTAGATTCAAAAGCATCTATTAATGTCATACCATATTCTGTATACACTTCCTTAAAACTTTGATCTTTAAATAAAACTAGTGTAATAATTCAACTAGTTGATCAATCTAATGCCTATCCTAAAGGGGTAGTTGAGGATATTCTCGTGAAAGTTAATGAGTTGATTTTTTTTCTACTGATTTTTATGTATTTGACATGGGCAAAAGTAATCATACTACCTATATCTTGTTAAGAAGTCCGTTCTTAAGGACATCCAAATCTAAAATAGATTTTCATAATGGCACACTGACCATGAAATTTGACGATAAAACCATTAAACTTCATATCTATAATTCCACGAAATATCCAAATGATGATAATCATGTCTATTCTATTGATGTGATCGATCATTTAGCACATGATATTTTCGAATTTGATGCTAAAAATGAATGAAAAGCTGTCATTCGTGGGCATCTTGGGAAGGAAAAAGTGAAGCTAGCCTTAATCGCTGAGTTATAAAGAACTATAGCAGCATTAAATGATCTTCCAAAGTCAGGTAACAGTTCTTGTTTTGTATTACCAGTTTCTAATGAGAGTCATCTACTTTCTGTTTTGCAAACTTCCATTTCAGATTTGAAGCCTCAGCTCAGTCACTACAAGTATGCATTCCATCGAGGTGGAGGAACTGCCAGTTATCATTCTTAATGGACTTGGTGCACCTCAAGGAAGATCGAAGCCAACCATGATAGGCCCGGGCTAAACGAGAAAATATTGAGTCGAGTCAAAGACAATAAACAAAAGCGCTCCTTGAGAAGCAATACAAGAGGAGTTCGTTCCTTTATTTTTTTCTAGTTGTTTTCGCATTCTTTATTTTTTATTTTTTTATCTTTATCCTTTTCTTTACATTGCACCTTATATTGGGGACAATATAAGTTTTAAGTGTGGAGGGGATTTAGATTTATGTTGCATTTAAATTGAGTTTAAATTTTGAAAATTTTGAAAATTTTTTAGATGATTTTTCAAGAAGAGGAGTTGAGGTTAAATAATATTTTTTTGCTGTGTATACTATTTGCAAGAATTAATTAGGATTTTGAAGAATTCATAACATGATTGAATAAATAATCTTAGAACTTAGAGTTAATTGGTTGAGTTATTTTCTTTGAGGATGATAGTAACTAAATTATGTAGACAAAAAGTCGGTGAGATTTTAAACCTTTTGGACTGATATATCCATAACAGTCTCATTATTTCTTTCATGTGTGAAATTCTTCCATGATTTTATATCTCTAGAACTTGCCTTGATTCTCTTCAAGATCACATTGACACATGCATGCACAAACATGATTAAGGCCATCTTTATTACATAAATTAGCTACATTAGCCAAATAGCCTATCCTATAATTGAATTTTCCTTTGGTGAACCCCTTTAAGATTTATTGTCTTTTATTTGTGTAAACTCACGTTACAAGTTTTAAACAAAAAAAACATTTTTACCCAAGCCTAAGGGATGGAGGAGAATGATGTCAATGTTACAAAATATCTATATTTATAATTCTTCCTACATTTCAAAAATGGTTCGATTGTGTGGGATAGATGCAATGTAAAGGAACCATTGTGTGGAGCAATTGGTTTTACATAGCTTATGAATATATTTGAGCTAAATATATTCATCTTTATTCCACTAGTTCGATGGCTCTTGAATCACATACTCAAATATTTCACACCTTGACCATAATCCACATTACAATCTTTGAAAAGTCCTTATGATTTCTGTAAAGCATGTGATCTAAGTGGTG
>CAIGRB010091372.1:94313-111314 GCA_903798255.1 Fraxinus quadrangulata | reverse complement strand
TGTATTACCAGTTTCTAATGAGAGTCATCTACTTTCTGTTTTGCAAACTTCCATTTCAGATTTGAAGCCTCAGCTCAGTCACTACAAGTATGCATTCCATCGAGGTGGAGGAACTGCCAGTTATCATTCTTAATGGACTTGGTGCACCTCAAGGAAGATCGAAGCCAACCATGATAGGCCCGGGCTAAACGAGAAAATATTGAGTCGAGTCAAAGACAATAAACAAAAGCGCTCCTTGAGAAGCAATACAAGAGGAGTTCGTTCCTTTATTTTTTTCTAGTTGTTTTCGCATTCTTTATTTTTTATTTTTTTATCTTTATCCTTTTCTTTACATTGCACCTTATATTGGGGACAATATAAGTTTTAAGTGTGGAGGGGATTTAGATTTATGTTGCATTTAAATTGAGTTTAAATTTTGAAAATTTTGAAAATTTTTTAGATGATTTTTCAAGAAGAGGAGTTGAGGTTAAATAATATTTTTTTGCTGTGTATACTATTTGCAAGAATTAATTAGGATTTTGAAGAATTCATAACATGATTGAATAAATAATCTTAGAACTTAGAGTT
Source organism: Fraxinus quadrangulata (assembly GCA_903798255.1). Lineage (NCBI taxonomy): Eukaryota > Viridiplantae > Streptophyta > Magnoliopsida > Lamiales > Oleaceae > Fraxinus > Fraxinus quadrangulata. The sequence continues at coordinate 110,747 of CAIGRB010091372.1, read as the reverse complement.
AATTGGTTGAGTTATTTTCTTTGAGGATGATAGTAACTAAATTATGTAGACAAAAAGTCGGTGAGATTTTAAACCTTTTGGACTGATATATCCATAACAGTCTCATTATTTCTTTCATGTGTGAAATTCTTCCATGATTTTATATCTCTAGAACTTGCCTTGATTCTCTTCAAGATCACATTGACACATGCATGCACAAACATGATTAAGGCCATCTTTATTACATAAATTAGCTACATTAGCCAAATAGCCTATCCTATAATTGAATTTTCCTTTGGTGAACCCCTTTAAGATTTATTGTCTTTTATTTGTGTAAACTCACGTTACAAGTTTTAAACAAAAAAAACATTTTTACCCAAGCCTAAGGGATGGAGGAGAATGATGTCAATGTTACAAAATATCTATATTTATAATTCTTCCTACATTTCAAAAATGGTTCGATTGTGTGGGATAGATGCAATGTAAAGGAACCATTGTGTGGAGCAATTGGTTTTACATAGCTTATGAATATATTTGAGCTAAATATATTCATCTTTATTCCACTAGTTCGATGGCTCTTGAATCACATACTCAAATATTTCACACCTTGACCATAATCCACATTACAATCTTTGAAAAGTCCTTATGATTTCTGTAAAGCATGTGATCTAAGTGGTGATGAATGAAAAGATATGTAAGCATATGGTAGATCATCTTCATTGGAATGAACTTGAGCGAAACACCTACATTTTAAACACATGAGAGTTGAGTGTTTACATCCGTGAGGGTCTACATATTTGGTTTATTCCATCTTCATATGAAAATGCTAGATAATTGATTATGAGTTGTTAGGGATTGTTTATTTATGATATATTGTGTGTTTTAAAGAGTTTGATTGTTCTATGTTCATGACATTACGACGTGGGTGTTTTTGGAGAATTAAATTTGAGTTTTGCCTTAGGACAAAACTAAGTGTGGAAAAATTTGATAAGAATGTAAAATGCTTATTTTTTTCCTCCTTATTTTATGTACTTGTATAATTAATCAATGTCAAAATATACTCATTACGTTCATATTTTGATTTATGTGGCAATTCTATGGATATGGCGTAATTTGGAAGAAATAAGTAAACAATGACCAAAATGAAAGAAAATGAAGTTTGGGGACTGAAATGTAAAAATTCAAAAGTTATGTGGAGCATCACGATGAAGATTTGAGAGTGTTAGAGGTTAATCGGATGAAAAAAGAAGTCAAATGGATGAAATACAATCGAAGTATTATCACATATCAACTCTTAGCCGAAAAGGTTATGCTTCGAATTTTCAGTCTCAATTTGAGACCATTTTGACATAGGAAATATTCGAATTGGAAATATTATATTTGTAGAAGATTTGTATCCCTTTGAGTTATATTTCCAACGTATCTTAAATTGCCTAAATTGAATATCGAGAGAGAAAGATATGATCAAAATACCAAAAGCTATCCGGTGGAAAACTCACAAAACTATGCAGTAGCATAGGTGTTTCCCGATACGACAATTCTGTTTCCGAATTTAAGTCACCACCTATGAAAATAACTATAAGTACGTGATTTACAACCCTAGAACAGGGAGAACGCCTTAAACTTTCATTCTTCATTATTTTGCTCATAGATTCATATATTGTAACTAAATTTTTACACTGGTCGAAAGATGTTGAAGTTTCGGAACCACATATTGTGATATCTAAATGGTTTTTCTTAGTTTAATTCATGTTTTTGAGTATTGAATATTCTTCGCACTTATTTCCATGATTTTTATGTTTAATTGCTAGGAGACCTACAATTTGTTATTCGTTACAATTTACAACTAAATTAAATATCAAATTCGTTATTCTTTGATTTCTTTAACTTGTGAAGCAACTAGGGTTTGATAATTTACTGCTTTGGTAATTGTTGAATCATAGGAAGAATGTTCAACTAAATTAAATGTAACAACCTGTGCTTGTGTTATTTAACTTCATCGATCTTTCTAATTCGTAATGCGATTATCAAATTAAATATAGAACGCTTGACTTAGGTTGTTTGATAATTAAGGTTAATTGGGTCGCTTATATTTTAATTAATTATAAGTAAAGAGAGGAAAATAATTTCAACGGTGAATATTCAAAATATGGGTTGATTTATACTTATATTGATGATCAATTATAAAGTTCCGAAGGTGGATATTGACTTGGACCAATGTTGGTCTTTTGATTGTTTTCGTTAATTTAATTTTCATTGTTATTAATTGCATTATTTACAATTGTTTGCATACAAAAATCCCACAATTATTGTACGAAACATACAATATTGAAGTACATACTCTTTGTGGGATCGACTCTTATTTCCACGATTACATTAGTTTTAGAGATTATAGTATTACTTTTGGGTATCTACGACAGTACACCACCCATTCTTGTGTATACCGCCATCGGTGTAAACTTTACTCCATGCTCTTTAACGGCTCATTGTAATACCAAAGCCCCGCAAATTCGAAAGCTCAAATCCCAAAAGTATCTTATTAATCCTTGACCGTCACCACTTTCTGCTGGCAGTGAAGCCACCACCTTCACACGGGGGTATCAATTGGGCCGAATGGCTCTCCTGCTCGGATAGTCCAGATGCCCTGATCTTTATTTAGGAACTAGATACGATTTTCCTCTAAATCAAGATCAATCCAACTCAGATTATTCGACTTGCTCGACCTTTTAGCATCTGAATAATAGGTTCCGAGTGTCCAAGTACAAATAATTGGGTTGAATTATGCCGATTTCTTCGACAAAGCTAATTGAGTCAAACAAGTTGTGTAGGTCCAAGTTCGAGTGGAAAAGTTTAATTTGGGAAAAGAAAGATGACCTGAAATGACTAGAATTATACTGAGCCTTATACCTATTGATATCAAAATCGGAGGACTGATGGGATGAAATTAATGAACCGATGACAATAAACCCTTTCTCGACAAATAATGCTCTTTGGACAGGGGCATTGACATGGATGGGATGACCAGTGCTGCGTATCAGCACCTGTCTAGATGTTTATTTATTTATTTTTTAAATTGTTCAATCATTTATTGACACTTGTTTCCATATCATTGAGTGTGTCATTGAATCCGTCACTGTAGCAAGATTGTTTTTCGGCCATGGGTACCACCGATAACTAGTCATAAGCACGCAATTAGGTACCATATGCGACTGTGACCTTTCAAATACATAATTGTGATATATAAATTGTGTTTGTAACTTAGTATGTGAATGTAACCCATAAATCGTGTAGTATTTGACCGTGACCTTGTGTGATTTGCGATTTAGTATGTGACTATGACCCATAAATTGTGTGGTATATGATCGTAACCTATTTTAATTTCAATTTATAGGTTAGGACATTTATAGAGGTTAGTCATATACCACCTGATTTTTTAAAGTTTTTTACAAGTTCGTTAATTTTGAAATTGTAATATTAAATCATATCCTATTCAACCTCATCAACAGTTATAGCTTACAACAAAAGCACTGGAAATTGAAATTTAAAAGAATGCAAATTAACATACAGGAAGAAAAAGTTATTCGGACAAACAACCATCCATCTCTCCATTTTCCAAATTAACCAGCCAAAGTTGTTTGTTGTCTTGACCCTGTCTGCCACTGAGCATGAATATTCTATCTCAAGGCACACTCAACAACATTACAAGTGATTTCAAGTCTAATTAATGGCAATCACTTATTCCATATTTCCCTTATGGGTAAACATAGAATCTACAGAATGTAGGCATAGGATGTTTAATAAAAAAAAATGGTTTAATCCCACAAAACATCCCCACATTTGGTATGTATCGTGCAAAACGTCTATACGTTTCAAATTTTAGTATTTTCACCCATATTTCAATGTTTTATTGCGAAAAACGTCATTTTCACCTATTTTTAACACAAAATGACCAATATACCCTCCTATATAAATTTAAAAAAAAATAAAAGAAAAGAAAAATAAAGAATAAATTGCAATCTTACTCCTAAGCTTTTTTTAAAATGCAAATGAGTCCAAATTTATGAAAATATTATAAATAACAAAAAAACTCTCTCTTAAGGATGAATTTTTGCCCCTAAACCACCCAAAATGACTCCAAATTCCAACAACCTAGCCGCGGGACTTGGACACCAGTCGACAGCCCTCAACTTCTCCTTCAATTAGCAACCAACACCTTCCAATTCCATCAACTATACAGCCCCAGAATCACTGCCCAAAGTTCGTTGCCTGTGAATCTGAAAATCACCTGAAAATCCACCTCCGGCCACCCCCATGGTCGGAACTCTACACTGATCAATTGTCCATCACCAGACTACCCCATCAATATCAACAATTCACCCCAAACATCATCACCGAATTTCGAATTTATCCAGAAGTTACGCTAGTCGCGCAGTTCGCACAACTAGGTCCGAAGATCCCAAATTTTGATTCCGTTCGGTTGACCCATGGTCGAGGACCATCTGGGTTGCCTTCCCCTCCACATGGCGTACCCAGCCTAACTATTGGTCTTCCTCAATTTCATCCAGAACGTGATTAATTTTTGACTGCGGTTAAGGCTTTGTGCAAAAAAAATTTACAGTGATTTCGAACTGTATAGTTAATGGTATTGGAAGGTGTTGGTTGCTAATTGAAGGGAAAGTCGAGGGCTATCGACCCGTGTCCAAGTCTAGTGGCTTTGGCAGTCGTAGGTTGTCGGAATTTGGGGGCATTTTGGGCAATTTCGGGGCAAAAAATCGTCCTTTAAAAGAGATTTTTTTGTTATTTTTAATATTTTTATAAATTTTGGACTCATTTGCATTTGTTAAAAAGTTTAGGAGTAAGATTGCAATTTTTTCTTTATTTTTCTTTTCTTTTTTTATTTATTTATATAGGATGATGGTATATTGGTAATTTTATGTTAAATATAGGTGAAAAGCACTTTTTCGCAATAAAACGTTGAAATATGGGTGAAAATGTAAAAATTTAAAATGTAAGAACGTTTTGTACAATACATGTCAAACGTATGGACGTTTTGTATGATTAAGCCAAAGAAAATCTAAGATGACAATGGATTTGGGATGGAAGCATATGTCATTGCTCTTTCACGTTTAGCTGCATCCTCTTGCCTCTTCAACAATTTTTGTTCTGTATTTCTTCGATGGATCCACCCATCCTGGAAAAAAATTAGACACAATATCGAGCATGGGTCAAATAACATCTAGGTTCTAGATCAGATATGAATCTCTTAATCTTAAACTAATCATGTTGTTGCTTTAAATTCTTAAACACATAAAACCTCTCATGCAAGTCCAATGACAGAAAGGTTAAATGTATTTCTATACATTTACGCCACCGTTAAGCAAAATGTAATTAAAAATAAATATCGTTTCCAAGCTATAAAATCTTATACAACCAACTAATGGAGTAATATTATCAGTCTTCCCCGTTTATGAACTTACCTGGTTGCAATTTGAATTGAGGGAAACTCTGGAATCCAAACCTCTTTCTACAGCCCCTACAAGATATTTTAACTAATAATCAGTAATCATAAGTCATAACCTATTCAGCCTCTTTTACAATTATAGCCTACAACAAAAGCACTGGAAACTGAAATTTGAAAATTCACAACCTATTCAACCCGTAATTAACGCATTCATAATTTGTGATTGCTGTTCAATAGAAATAATAATATTAGATTTTAACTAGAACTCTTAAATTCAAGTAACAGACTATCGAAAAATCACATTAAGTTTCAGCAAGTACTCAATTAATCAACCATTTTTCTGCCAACTTCACAAAAGCACTTATAAATCCAACCCAGAATTCAAATTATACACCAAAACTCAACAATTCAACTATATACAAATACAGCCCAGGTAATAAATTACACACTAAATTACAACATCACATCAGAGTACCAATGCTAGCAATAAACCCAAAAACAAAACACCATCTACTGGTCAATCAATCTTTTACTGTAGTCAAACAAGCTAACCTGAATAACGGCGGTTGCTTTATCGAACAAGAAAGTGCATAAAGATGTAAACTTTGATATATTTCTGTAGTCAAACCATAAAGTGAATAAAGACGTAAACTTTGATGTGCCTGAATAAAGACGTAAACTGCCGAGCGTGTCACTTGTACTAAAATCAAACTCAAATTCTACAATATTAACAATAAGTGTTAGTAGATCATGTGCTATTAGGAAAATAATTGGATGTTGTTCCAAATTGGTATAATATTATTCGCTTTGGGTCTGAGCCCTCACAAATTTGCTTTTGGATACTACCCAAAATGTCTCATACCAATAGAGTATTATCCTACACTTATAAACCTATCATATTTTTAATGTCTAGCCGATATGGGACTTCTTTTTTATAAACCCATCATTATTTCCATGTCTAGCCGATGTGGGACTTCTTTTACTCCCAACAATCTACCCCTCAAACGAAGGACCACATCATTATGGCCTCTCCTCAAACGATAATCCATTCGACAATCATCTTGTACCGTCGTTATTGTCATCGCCCTCGACCAACGGGACCCGCCGCCTAATCCCTCATATTTTTTTATGTCAGGAAGACTTTTGAAACAAGGTACCTCAAACACGGATGATTTTTAGCCAGATCACAAGGCTAATTAAGGGACCTCCATCACGCTTTTCGCTGCATTCCTCCGCTAAATTTTGGGTCCTGGGCTCTGATACCACTTGTTGGACTTGCCAAACTCTTCATTGGTATGATATTGTTCGCTTTAGGCCGGACCCTCACGAATTTGCTTTTGGATACTACTTCAAAAAGCTCCATACCAATGGAGTATTGTCCTACACTTATAAACCCAACATATTTCCCATTTCTAACCGATGTGGGACTTCTTTTACTCCCAACAGATGTTGATACTTGTTAGTTCTCCAAAATTTAAGTAAATCTAAACCTATTGCATCCAGCGGCTCTACCATTGTAACCATGTCGTGAGTAAAATATCTAGTTAATTCTACCTATATACCACTTGCACATACCCTCGATGTACCTCAATTGTAAAAAGAAGAAGAGGTATCAGAATATGTATTAATTTCACTAGTACTAACCATGGTTAATGATGCCAACTTAGGTTATCTACTGACTGTATATTAAAGCTAGGCATTAGCAGCCATCTAACAATCGTACCGGATCTTTGGGCATATATATAACGTAAACAACTCTCTATGTTACAATATGTAATGGGATTTTCAAAATTTAATGCATTTGAGATTTGTTGTATAAGAAGTTGTGTACCTTATAAAGTATGCCCAATGTCCATTACATAAGTTAAAGGAAATAATATAAGTAATTCTTCCCAATATTTTCAAAATTTCATTTCCATCGTAATTAATATATCACTAAAAATTGGATTTGTTACATAATATCGAAAATTTTATTCAATAATATGAAGATTAGCAAGAACTTTAAGACCAGTAGGATAATATACATCGGACATTCATTAGTGGCGTAAAAACACTGTCAAATTTTTTTTCACTTTAAATGCCATTTTCTTATCATGATATTTTAAATTATTTTCTATGTCGTGTGCGTGTCTGGAGTTATAAAATTCGGCGATAAGAGTTTGGTATCCATCACAAGATTTTAGCAAAATGCAAGTTGACTTCCATCTATGACCTTCTTCAGTGACAAATCTTTTGCCCTCTATTTTGTATTTATTACAAAATTCTTCAAAAGTATTTTACTAGGCAATATTGTAGATTAGTTCATTCGTAATTCTATTGATCTTATCGATAATAAATTTAGTCCATCTTACACAATTAAATTAAAAATATGATAAACACGATGGGCATGAAAAAGCTAAAGTCGAGATTAATAGACCAGTCTAATTTATCAAATACTGTTTATTAATCGTTGCGTTGTCAAATATAAAACTACGAATTTTATTCTCACAATGAAATTCTTTAATAATATCCATAAAAGTACTAAAAATATTATTAGCATTGTGAGAAAATTCATTTAATTTAAAAATAATAATTATATTATGCATTACTCAGAATTGGTTTATATGGTGAGTGGTTGCAACTATGTAGTCTTTTTTTATTAATATCCTTCCACAAGTCAAATGTAAAAGATATAACATATAAAGAGAAGGACATAAGGACACCTGCTAAATCCCGTCCCTTAAGAAATCTATTTGCAAAGAAAAAGAGGCTATCTTTAGCATACTCTAAATTTATAAGTTTCCACCTAAACTTTACAAGTTCTAGAGTTAACTTTCTAATCTGCATAGGGGATTATAGGTTCAAAGATTGACAACTAACACATAGTTGCCTTTGAACGATTCAACTAGTCTATGGGAAACAGGTCTAGAATCATCAACTGCTTTAACCTGAAATGAACTCAAATCAATATATTTTATTTAGGGACTTAAATTTCGGGCTTGTAATTGATTTACTATCATCGCAAATCATTTTCCCGAATATACATTCGGCATCCTAAAGGCATTTGGCTAAAATTAGATAATTGTTTGTGGGGAAATACATTTGATGCCATGTCAAGGACAAGCAAAAATAATTGTTTATGATACAGTAAAATCAACACAAAACTTGCTACTATATCCACCTGCACCACACAAACATTTTCAATGCTGAACACCATCACAACCACTCTCATGCTGGGTATTTAGGGCGGTATAGCCACCTTTACAAGCACTATCCACCATCTCACCATTATCACGTTTACCTGAATTTCATGTTTGTGGGACAATAGCAAAAGATAATATTTATATAAATCAATCAAACCCAGAAAAAAAAAAAGAACAAACAAATTTTTTTTCCCATTTATGATTTTTTTTTGGCGATATAAACTTTATTCCGCATAGAAGAATTTATGCTCAACTAAAACCAACCTCAATAATGCAACGATAAAATAAAATTAATCAAAAACCCCAAACGGAATTTGTGATAGAAATTAGCTACATAGGCGAGCAAAATTACAAAAATCAGTGCGACAATTATCGTAATAATTAGCAAGAACTAGTGTAAAGCAAGTACAAAGTGGACTCACCAAGAGTTGGCCGTCATGTTCGAACTGAAAATGTTGAGACATAGAATCTGAGTTCTTTATCTAATAAACTGGGACTTGAAGCGGCGGATTACTTGATTCTTTCTTTGGCATTTTAATCTTTTCCTGCGAAATGAACAAGATTTTCAAAAATCCGAATATTGAGTAGTAGAAAAGACGGGGGTACGAGATTTTATATGTGTTCCTTACGAAAAATGAAAAGTATAAAGTATAAATGAAAGGAGAAGAACGATTAGGAACCCGAATATCTACCTAACCCATTAACCCCAATGTATAAAGTATAGATGAAAGGAGAGGAACGTCGTTGTACCGGTGGCTGTGCATATGACCCATGGCGGCGGAGAATGTTGGGGTTTAGGTGGTGCAGCTGTATTTAGAACTTGGTATTGCAAACCACTGAGAAGAAATCTAGTTCCTAAAGAAGATGAGCACGTAGATTAACTTAATGACCTTGACAATTTTAGCCCATATTGGGGAGTAAAGGGGACAGTGCCCATAGTGGAAGGGGAAGAGAGAAAAAGGGAGGAGAAAGAACGAAAAAGTTCAGAAAAAATAAAGGAAAAGAAAGGAAAAAATAAAATTTTTCGCAACATTCAACATTTAATAAACGTCATAAAAAATGAAACTTTTGACAACATTCGAAGATCAAAAGTTTTTGCAACAGTGAATGAAAGTTGCAAAAATGCTATATATTAAAAGTTTCAGCAACACACATTGAACATTGCTATATTCAAACTTTAACAACATTCAATAAATATTGCAAATAATAGAACTTTTAGCAACAGTTAATGAATGTTGTAAAATGCGACATTAGTAACATTTATTTAAACAATGTTGTCAAAATTCAACTATGTTAACCAATTGCAATATTTACTTACCCTATTAACAATATTTAATTAGCGAATGTTGCTTTTTGGATATTGCAAAAGGTTTTTTTTGTTGTAGAGAACAATGAAGAAATATCCAACTAAATACGGATATCTAGCTAAAGCTTTGAGGAAAAATAGTAAGAATTTTAAGGCATACGTGTGAAATTAAATCTAGTGGACAGAACTAAAATTTAGTTTTAAAAAATTATTAATAATAATTGAAACAGGTATTCAACTAATTACTAAGTTGAGACAAGTAATAATGTTATATGACTGATAAGAATAAAGTGAAATTAATTTATAGAAAAACCAAACCATTCAAAACTCGTGTAATAATAATACAAAAAAAAAATTTTAAACAATAGTACGTGAGTACTTGTGAGAAGTTTTTTAAAATTTTTTAACCTTTTTTTTGTGAATGCATAGTAAAAGGTAGGAAAATATTATGAAAATTGTGAGATATAAATCCCAAAAAAAATACCTCAAGAACTGCAACAAGGAAGAAATATCCAACTAAATCAAAAATCCTATAGAAAAAATAACTGATTTGGAGAACACTTGTTAGCCCTTGCTTTCTGGCAGGAAATCCCTTCTTCCCAAAACCATTGATTCAACACTTAGATTTTGACATATATAAATAAAGTCATAGAAGAAATGAACAAATCCTGAAGTAAATACCTCAAAAAACTAAAATAACGAAGAAATATCGAACAAAATCAGAAATCTTGTAGGAAAAAGAATCGATCCGGATAACCACTAATCGATCTTGTAGGAAAATCTCTTCTTCCCGAATCCCTCAAGCCAATATCCTTCCCTTCACAGATTAAATCCAACAGTGAATGATTATTTGTGCGAGATTATCTCGTTCAAAGCTAGGTAAATAGGTTCTTTGTTAGAGAACAGATGGAACAGTGCTAAGGTTTCCTTTCACGAGCGAAGCAAATGAAAATGAAAATAAAGAAATGAGCATCCTCCTTGTACGGGCGAGCCCAATGAAACAAAATCAAAACGAATAATACGATGTTGCTTGAAAGTTTTAAATTATTTAGTCATACGTCCGGAATTATACAATTAAAAGTAACAAGTCACTTTTTTATTGCTTTTAGATGATTAGATCAAACAAATCAATTTATCCTAAGTTTGAATACCACAATCAATAATTAAAACAGTAAAGAACACTAAAGATGATCATGAAGAAATCCCAACTGGGTAAAAACTCCGGGCACTTTATCAGTCAATAATCCATTATAAATTGAAACAAACTTACCGGTACGGTCCAGACCTATCTACCCCGTAGAACTTCTAACCTCAATTTCTGCAGTCTCCCTAGATCTTATTGGAGGTGTGCTCCTTCAAAACAAATCTCAACTCTTGATTTATACTTGAGCCTTCAAGGACTACATGATCCTGACGCTAGATCCCGATTCCTGGTATCTCACATTAGTCCTCCTGAATTTGTGCTTCTGCAACAGCTTTCGATCTCTGGTATCGATTTATCTCCGGTGGATTAAATGATTTGGTGTTTGATCATTTCTTGTGTTAATTTATTACTTTTATAATTGCGATATTTCAATATAGGAAAAATTAAATTGTATGACTAACCATTTAGAGATAATTAATAAGGACTTGTTGCTAATTAATTATTAAGTTTTTAATTCCGTATAATCACCAATTCACACCCCCCCCCTCTTGAGGTGTAGTTTGGGTTGAACTTCGTATTTTTAGCTTTCAATTAGAAGGAGAAAACAAAAAGCCATGGACGATAGGCCCTAGTTGGCACATGTCCCGCTAGAAGTTAGACTCTTATGCGTTGGGAAGTGCAAAACATATCCTTTACATATGTTGCACGAAACAACTTTATGCTATTATTTTGACACAAAAACTCCCAAATCAAGCAAACATTGCCAAAAATACTCCCTCATTCATTTTCTCCATTAAAATACTATAAAATGATGAATTTATTCTCATATTTAAACAACTAAAAAGAAAGGGAAAAATAACTGCAACAATAGTACCAAAATTTTCAATAAGTGTGAAGAAGATCGCAATTAAAAACAAATAAATAAATTATTTTTCTTTTCCAACCAAATCCAACTACCACCACCACCACACAACCAATTTCATCTTATTTGCAATATATGTATAAGTTTTTCTTTATCATGGCCAAAGCATTACTACACATTTTCTCAATTCTCCTTTAATTAATTCTTCCTACATGAGGTTATCTGCATCATCATGAGAGAATCGATAGAGGTAGGTCTCTTGGTTAGTCATGGCGGCACTCATTAGGGTTTTTTGTTGGGGTACTACCATTCATGACCTCAACCACTTCATGGAGCTTATCAAGGGTCTCATCGATCGACTTGAGACATTTGTTTAATACATTTTTTTTTCACGTCTTGTCTAATTATTGCCTCTTAGCTATGAGGTTCTTTACTTTGAAGTAATTGAAAGAGCAATATTCTATCTAATTCAATTACATCATTTTGGCTTTTCACTTTATGTTTTCTATAAAAAAAAAATTGGCTATGGTGGAATAGCATAAATTTGTTAGCTAAAAAATGCAGAATGTAGAAATATATCTAAGAACGATGCAGGAAATTATAGAGTATGGGAAATAAGAAAAATTAAATCAACAAAGGAAAGAAATTAGAATCCCAAAATTGAGGCATGCGTATTACATAATGTCCTTAAAACATATTCGATCCCTCAACGTAAGTGTTTTGGGTTTTATTTGAACGTGTGTCTTCTAAGATACAATGAATAAATCGGTAGAATTTGAGCATTTTAGTTTCTACCATGGCAAATTGAATTTGATTTAAACTATCATCAAGATTTAAACGAAAAATTGAAAATTTTGGATAGCAGAGGAGGAAAATTTTGGACTAGAGAATAAACCTTTTTGTTTTATTTCTTCCTTAGAACAGATAAAATCGAGCTCTGATATAGGTTTCAATATATGACTTCATAGTCTTCCTGTTACATATGTTACAATCAATAACACCATCATTAACTCGAATGTTAAATGTCTCCATTAAAATGTCAATATACACAAGAGTTTCAAGAGTCCAAGAAGTTAGAAAGTTAGTTGTAAGAAATAATATAGAAAATAAGGGTAAAACGTGGATTCTTTTAAGAGATCAATTTTGGATCGATATTCGTGTAAATAGATCACGCTCACATATAAGTTCAATGATGAGGGTGGTAATTCGGTCAATAATTTCCACTCACTGTGCGTGCACATAGAGAAAGCTTATATGTTACAAATGATTACACCTTTCAAAAGTTTGGCCATATATAAACTAGTTATGACCTTGTCTATTTTCATAGTGAACAAATTTCAATAGTTTTTCTCTTCAACACATAAACCTCTTGCAATTTGTACACTTTGAACTCAAATTTCTCATTCATCCAATTATCATTTTTGGCAAATAAATATTTTATTCCGATATTCTCATGCAAAAGAATACAAATTTACTTTGATCTTTCAAAATGAATGAACATTTCCTACTCAAAATTATGCCAAAACATCCCAATATACAAGGCATTTTTTAAAAACAAAATCTAAGCCCCTGTTTGAAACCCCCTTTTTTGGGCAAATTTCATTTCTAAAATAGTAAAATCTGACAACATAAATTTTTTTAGTCACAATCCCACTTTCAAAGTTGGGGGACCCACTACATGAACAATCCAATTGTCAAGCCATTCTTCCCAGCATAGTTGCAACATTTGACTTTTCTTTTGCACAATTTATTCCTGCTTCCAATATTGCCCTCCCAATTTTCCATTACTTTTCTACACAAATGACCGTCTTTGTCTTTGTCCGGATTTTCCATTATTTTTTCTACACAAATGAAATAAATGCAGCATCTACACAGAAGACCAATTCGTTGGTCACCTCATTCATTCCATTGGGCAATGAACTTGTGAAATCCGGTACAAACGTATGCCAAAAAATTAAAAGTTTTACAATGATCCGTTACAAAGGATTTCACATTTCGTGCATTTCGGATATAATGACTTAAACGACTGCAGTACGCCCCCTAATCATATACTAGCGCGACCTACAACTTCTAACGTAAAGCCTGGGCTATGTAATCGCATAGCTATTGCCACGGCATGTCCTCTTCAACTATTGCATCTACCTCTGTCGCAACTTCATCTTCTTCATCAAGTATATCAATCTCGACTTCGTCGTCATCTAGTTCTTCCGCTCTACGAAATCCCTCATCCAGCTGACCGTTTCTCCGAAGGAAGTTATGTATACCCATTGTGGCCACGACCATCGCTGTTTGTGCTCTCATATTATACCCAGGTATTCGATCAATTATCTTCCATCTCTGTTTCCAAACACCAAACGCACGCTCAATAACGTTCCGACATGAGGAGTGATGGAAATTGAACCGCTCCCGTGCATTTCGGAACTGACGACGTTGTCCTTCCATTGCGTTGCCGAATTCATGAAAATGATATCGGATGTCGGAGCCCTTATACGGAGCCATGTACCCGGGCCTGTGTGCGAAACCAAAGTCAACCAGGTAGTATTTACCGTTTGCGGGTTCGAAAAAATTTATGTCATGACTATGTACAGTATGAGCTAATATTCGATTATCGTAGGTGTTCTCTGTTGTTCCCGGTAGTACATACGTAAAACAAAGATTGAAATCACATGCGGCAAGTACATTCTGGGTTGGAATCCTCTTTCTTCCAATGTAATTCTCTCTTACATTGCGTGGCAGCACGACTCGCACATGGGTTCCGTCTATCGCACCAATGCAATCCTGTAATAACAATATGTGTCAACAAACCTTCACTTTATTAGCACAATAATGTCGTACCATGTATGTCGTGAATTGGAAGAACCTGGAATAGAGGATACGTTCGACGTTCGGATGATGGTGAGCTACCCCTTCGTTGTAACGCGGATCAGGTTTAATCATGTACGCTGCGAAAGCCACGCACGCCCGCAGGACCGTCTTAAAGTAATGGCCGATCGTCTGGAACGAATGATCGAAAAGAGTCTGCACTTGCCGATATCCTTTACCCTGAGCTAGAATGCACAAGAACATTCCCACTTGTTCGTATATGTCAATGTTTGGGCTGCTTCTCAGTCCGTACTCGTCCCGAAGTATGTATGTGAAGCACATAAACATTGGTGGGTACATCCTGAACTTCTGGAAATACGTGTGGATACACATGCAAATTTTGCAGCATAAAAATGTGGCGTTGTCGGGAATAAAAATGTTCGTGCTCTGTTAGGAGCCAAGTACTCACGAACAATGCGCTGGGCAATTCTGCGGTAGCGAAGCCACATGGTTATGTCATCCTCTAACTGCTCCATCAACTCTTCATCGGAGCTCGTATCTGAATAAGACATTGAGTGAATGTCGCATTCTGTTTCTGAAGATACGTACACGTCCGACGTATCTGACATCGAGTTTATAAATTGTGGCACACTACAAAGAGTTACGAACAATATACGCTCCAAAAGTTCATGACACAATAAAGAACTCTGAGTATGGACTCATGAACTGAGATGTATTTCGCATGTAGTTGCAATTTATAGAGCTGTAACAGATGGACTAATAATTTCAAGAAAATGTGTATGTTAAATAATTGGTATGTCAGCTTTATTCGAACGACAAAACCATCTTTACATCAATAAAATTGATGAGAATAGCATAATACTGTCCTTGCGTTAGTGCTCTGTTGAAAAAGTTATGCACATGGGAGCAATAATGTGCATTATGTTGGGGATGTAATTGTTCCCTGCAGTCAACACAGTAATGTTGACACGGCAATGTTCTGTTCATGCGTGGGGGTAATAATTTGCATGTAATTCTTCATTGGTATTGTAGCACGCGCGAAATTGAAAGTCATAATGCGACGAATATATTTTCTAACATACATGGAAATATGTAATGACATACTATTTAAGCATAGAATAATAATATGGGTGACATACGTGGATGGACCATATAATACATATTAAAAAACAAATTCGATAATTTTATGATACATGAAGGCATAAAAGGAAAATTGAACACGGGTTATGTACACATAAAATCGTCCGGCGACATCGTTCTACCATAAAAAAAAAACCACTAACATCCGAAATGAGTGTTCACTCCTTACGGTTAACGGACATATTGTCTCGCTCGAAACAGTACTTGATGAATTTGAATCTCAAATACGGAGTTATGGCAGCACAGTACGAGTTACGATTATCTATGTCGCGTAGGAACCATAGGACAAAAGGTGTAGTCGATCACAATCGTGAACATGGCCAAACGACATAAGTTCGTCAACGCATTCGTCGATTGTCATTCCTCCCTTACGATATGAGCGCGCTATTGAAGTAAGATCTGTTCCAACACTAACCATCTGCTCAAGGGAAGTTGAAACCTCTCGTGCACCGTACATTTTCTTCTTTGCTTTTCCCTTCCTATGTTGGCCTTTTCTTTTATCCCCACTACGGTGTCCAGATATATTCATTGAGGAGG
>CAIGRB010091372.1:65562-87414 GCA_903798255.1 Fraxinus quadrangulata | reverse complement strand
TTTTTTTTTTTTTTTTTGTGGCTGCAGCCTTTTAATGAAGTTGAACAGTTATCATGAAAACAGTTCTTTAACCACTTTGAAAATTCTTTTTAATTCTTACATTTTATCCTTGATTCCTATGCTTTCCCTACCCAACATTCCCAATTTCCTATTGATATTTCAGAGGTCTAAATTATTTGATCTTATAAATTGATTTACATTTGAATTTCAATATAATAATTGCTTATGGTGTTAGTGAGTGTGATTTCATGGGGGAGCCAATTAGTTGATGTATATTGCAATTTTATGGATTTTGGAATGTAACAAGAACAGAATTATTTGGTCCCATTCTGCCCTTTATTTATCTTCTAATAAAATGATTTCCCAAATTATTGCAGGCCTTTGTTAATATTGTTCTTACACTGTGTGATGCTGGAGATTCTGTCGTCATGTTTGCTCCTTACTACTTCAATTCATACATGTCATTCCAGATGACAGGAGTCACTGACATTCTGGTCGGTCCTGGTGATCCAAAGATGCTTCATCCTGATGCAGGTCAATGATCAAAATATAATCCATTCTAAATATTGATTAACCTCCCTGTTTTTATGATCCTGCATTCTTTATGTCATTCTGCACCAGGAACTATCTATTTTTCACAACTAGTCAGATTGGGAAATTATTCATAATAACAGAAGCTGGTTGCTTTTTTCCCCATTAATAATTGAGCCATGTTTTCTGATCTGTTCCAAAAATTTGAAAAAGGTTTTGTACCTATGCAATAAAATTTGAAATACTCAGAACTCTGCTTTGATATGACATGCTATTCGTTGATGTTGTTGGATTCTTGACAAGAACCAAGGATATATGAGAGCCCATTAGATAACAAATTCTCACGTTAGGAATGTGATAGATCCCCCAGATGGGTCACACGCTCAAGCCACATTAGCACTTGGTTATATTGGCAGTCTGTTACGTTATTTCCATTATTGTATTGTTATTTCAATTAGTTGAGTGAAAGATGGAGGAGGGTAGAACAGGAAATTCTGGTAATGTACATTGCCGACTATAGCAAAAGGGGGAGGGGGTTTATGTTGAGAATTCATCCAGAAATTGAGAGTGAAATTGGGGAGAGACACAGGTCTCTTGAAAACCTATCAGAATGGTTCCCAAATATATGATTAAATGACAGATGCTGCTACTAAGCAAAGTACTTCTTCTGTTGTTGAGCATTTTAAAATTCGTGTAAGGTCTGAGGCTAGAACTAAATAATTATCAAAATCTTAAAACTCGGTAAAAGAAAGATGCTGTCATGTTGCTCAAATATGTTAAAAGAGAGCTTTTTTTTTTTTTTGGTGGGTCTTAGTTTTGGAATACGGTCAAGTTTGGTTTCGGTTGTTCCGGTAAAAGAAGACCCACCATCTCTTAGTGAACCTCTCTCCATTAAAAGGCCTGATGAAAGATGGAGGGGTTGTTTGTTTTAAACTACATTAATAAAGTAAATCATGAAGACAATTTTGAATCCGCGAGGAGTGAAGTGCACAGACTCACTAAGTAATAAAGATAATCTTGGTATGATCTAGTTACAAAACAAGGATATGAAGGGCACATGATAGAAACTCCACAGAAAACCAATATCTGTTATTTTTAATGATAATTTTAGATTTTTCCTTTACAATAGGATTACATACTTTCTTCTAGAATTAGGATTTTAGTTCAACCGTAACCATTGGGGTATACTAAAATGGGGACTCAAGGAATTCTGAATTGACTCTTCTCAATTATATGTCCTATTCTCAGTCTGCTATATGAATCAAATAATTGAAGTTCTCGGTATCATGTGAGAATAAACAAGTTTGTTATGCCTATTTGTTGGTATTCATGAGTGCATCAACAAGATTTAGAGGGTGGTTTGTGAATTTTGTTTTTTTTTTTTTTTTTCACATTTTCGTCCATGCATCTCTGCGCCACTAGTTTAGCCAATGGTGACTCTGTGCCTCTGCCTCACTTCTTTAAACATTTCTGGTAAATAAGTCTGAGATGCGGCTGGACTATCTTTGTGTAGGTCATTCATACTTTTCTTTGGTGAAGACAATTTTCCCCTTGTTGTTTGACAAATTGGATGTTAACAGTTTTATAGTTCTGAAGTTTGCCAATTAGCTATACATTGATCTGTTCTTTTCCGTTGGTTATTACAAAATCTGTTTTTCCTTTTTTGCTAATCCATAATATATATGTGGTCCTTCTTTAATTGCCAGTCTTGTCTGTGTCCTACATTGATAATTGTAGTAAGCTGACTTCCTCATGAAAATGAAAAATGATGTTACTCTATATTTCCCGTCTTTTATAAAACGATTAGCCCAGAATTTGATATTCTGATCAATATGTCAAACTTAAAAATGAGAAATTGTACTTTAATCAGATGATGCTGTTTTTTACTTGGAAAGGAAAGAATTATACACCAGTCCCCATGTGAATGGCTTGTGAAGTTGTATAGTTTGTGAGTGAAAAGATTACCGGCAGTTGATAACTTCTACTGCAATTGTGGAAGGATGTCCATGTTGAGAATGCGATAGATTCAGAATATGGTTGCATTTTCCTTGAAGATAATAAGTTTTAAATTTTCAGAATCTTAACCAAGAACCATATCATTTTGATAGTAGAATTACGAAGTTCCCTTATTTCAGTGTACTTATGTGTTATGTTTACATTGATGGATTTGACTCTCTTTCTGAACATTATAGTTGATGTCTGTACGTTGTATTGTTGAATACATTTAGTTGCTTTAAGAGAACGAAGTGACTAATGTTGAAATGTTTTATCATATTAGAACAACATTGATAATGTAACAGTTTCAGTACGAGTAAGCATTATGACTGATGAACATCATGTAGGCTCAAATATATGCTTGGGGTATTGCTGATTTTATAATGATTGTAATCATCTTTTTGTTCAGACTGGTTAGAGAGGACTTTAAAGGATACAAAACCGACTCCAAAGCTTGTTTCTGTTGTAAATCCTGGCAACCCCTCTGGAACCTACATTCCTGAGCCTCTTCTCCAGGTCTCTCTCTCTCTCTCTCTCTCTCTCTGGGTGTGTTCATGTGGGTAGTGTTCAAGAGAACTCAGTAATGAAGTTATACTTGCTGTTATAAAATGTTCATTTGTAAACATAGTTCCCCTGTCATGTCTTTATCCACATTTGGTATGTATCCTTATGTTTCGATTATATTCGTTTTTATGCAGAGAATATCCGATCTTTGCAGAGATGCCGGATGTTGGCTTGTGGTGGACAACACATACGAGTGAGTATATTCATACTTTCTTCTGTAATGCTGAGTTTTCAGTTAGCTATGTCACTTTGAGGCAAATGGATGCCAAGAATAATATATTAGTAAAATTGAATATGCAATTAGATTTGTAGTCAAACAGTTTATAATTTTTTTGATAATTTGTTACAAGCCTAACAGCAGACCGTCCATAACCAATTAAATGAGGTGGTTATTTCTTGTAGGTGTCTAATAATTTCCATCATAATCTTGCAAATCTATAAATTTGTAGAGTTTTAATCATCTGTTCTGTGTCTATGAAATACCAAAGCATAGGAGTATTGCAGCCCACCACCACCACCCCCACAAATAAAAACATGCAGTCACAGTTATAAATGTGGAAAGTGCATCTAGGTGCCAAGGCTTACGGTGAGTTTCAGCAAATATCAATTAGTTTCACCAATAGTGTGAGGAAATCAGCATTCGGCTGAACCTTTCTTATGTATTTCTTAAACTAAGGACATGCAGTCTTTCAGAATATGAAATATGGGGATGGAAAGTATATTTGACCCTAATCCAGTTTCAGCACCCGAAACATCAATTACCACATTACAATCTATAAGGAAATTGGTATTTACAATCTATAAGGAAATTGGTATTTTAGATGGAATAGGACTTAAAATCCAAAATTTTATTAAAATTTGTTTTTGTTTTGCACTTTTTCAGCCTTCTGCTTTTTTCCCACTTTGTTGAAGCTTTGGCACTAAAAAAGTGCCACTAGTGTGTTCTAGCCGTTGTACTCGAGTAATTGGCATTTATTAAATTTAGAAACACTACTACTCCTGTTATGCTACAGAATTTCACTTCTATCTCACTTGGAAGTGTCCAAACATTAACCATTGTTGATCTCAATGCATAATCACACCAATTAGGACAATTCCATGTCTTACAATTTCAGCACTGAGGTGTCAAAATTTACCGAATAAATGGAATTGTTTTCGTTTGTATCTCCAAACTGTTGCACTTCAAATATTAATCCGTTTATCTAGATTGTTATACAGTATTCTGGTCTTAATATCAGATAATCTATAATTGTTAATTGAGTGTCAAGTCTATATGCAGGTACTTCATGTATGATGGTCGGAAGCACGTCTGTCTAGAGGGGAATCACATAGTCAACATATTTTCTTTTTCTAAAGCTTATGGAATGATGGGATGGCGAGTTGGATATGTAAGTGATGCTTTATATTTTCTTTGTTTAACAAGAATTTCAAATGTTTGGACAGGCGAAAAGTTCCTTATGCTTTTTCATCCGGCCTTGGAGAGAAGATTCTTTGCCGAGTTGCTTTCTTTCAAGCTGCTGCTTATATTTGAAACTTTGTGTCGAATGTAAATTGCCTTTCTGTTTATTGACTTCAGTGTTTTGATTATCTTCATTAATGCAGATTGCATTCCCTTCAGAAGTGGAAGGTTTATCAGCTCTACTCCTTAAAGTCCAGGACAACATACCTATTTGTGCTTCTATAATCTCACAACGACTTGCACTTCACTCATTGGAAATGGGGCCCGAGTGGGTCACCGATCGTGTAAATGAACTAGTCAAAAATCGAGAAATTGTTCTAGAAGGTTTATCCCCATTGGGTAAGGATGCTGTTAAAGGTGGAGAAGGTGCAATTTACTTGTGGGCAAAGCTTCCGGATAAATTTCCCGATGACTTTGAAGTAGTTCGCTGGCTAGCTCAGAAACATGGGGTTGTCTTAATACCGGGATCCTCCAGTGGCTGTCCTGGGTATGTTAGGATTTCATTTGGCGGGTTGATTGAAGATCAGTGTCGTATCGCTTCAGAGAGGCTGAAGAAAGGGTTAGAAGAACTTGTGAACAAAGGAATGGTGTTGTAATCTTCAATTCTTATAGACAATTTACAGTTTGGTCCATTCTTAACCCCTAATAATTGGAGAATATTGTGATTTGACTCACGTATATAGTGCAAAAGAATTCTTTTCACAGAACAAGATTTGCAATATACACGGATTTCTGGTACTGTGCATCCAATGAATTGATCGTTTCTTATGCCAATTTTGGCTGTTTATATCATTACATCATCATTTTGATAGCTCAGGAATACTTAGACAAGCTCGCCTTTATTTTCTCGAAATTATCGTCTCCTTGGTTGTTGTCATTTTGACACCTGGGCACAATATCTTTTCTTAGCAAATGGGAGAGACTAGCCCATGTTTGCTAGGGATTAAAATCAAATTTTAGCAGATTTTTGATAAAAGTTGATGAAATGTGTAGTCGAAATTTTTTGGATCTCATAAAAATTAATTGTCGACTTTGATTTATATTAAAATATAAATTTTAATATCTACCAAACTGAATCATATGTCGAAATGTCAAAAATATGTCTATGTAAGTTCAGAACATCATCTCTCAATTCTCTTTCTAGACACATGTATGGTTTGTTCGGCGAGGTGGAATCTATAGCATTTAAAGAAATGAAAAATAAAGAGGACAAACTAGCTGGAATGTTGCTCATAGTATTGTGCTGTCTGTCTACACTATTTTCATAAATAATTGTAATTATGAGATTTCAAAGGGATTAAAAACTTGTTTGGGCATTGAAGTTATGGGCATCCTCTATCTTGGTCACTTGACTTTATCTCTTATGAAATTAAACATTCGACTTCTAGTTTCGTACATTATTCTCCGTAATTGCGAACTAACCGAACTAAACGAATTTCTTACTTGCAATTTAACAATACTCTGTTGTTTATAGAACTAAAGACGGCCAACAATTAATGATTCTTTATTGTAATTTGTAACTCAATTTTGTCTCTGGCAATATTGAAAAAATCGACCCATCTAATTGGTATTGAATTTTCTGACTTTTACAACTTTGCTCAATGCTCACTGCCGTCTCCGCATTTTAAACTTAATATTTAATCATTTTTTCGATACACCTTCATAAACAAACAGATGCAAGGTAACGTCAGTTAATGATGTTTTTAATGTTCGTTGACAAGTGATTTAAACAATACTTAATAAGAGAAATTAGATTAGATTTCCTAACTCAAAAAATGAATGTCTACACGAGGAAGTATATTAGCGACTACAATGGACAATATAAATTTTATTTATTTTTCATTCTATTTACAACTGTTACCGCCAATTAATTGAAGCTTTGAGTATCCATTTGTCAAAAAAAAAAAAAAAAAAAAAAATTTAAGAGACGAGATTGCAAAAATGGTCAAAAGGTTAAGGACTCTGGCTATAATTTACCTTGCAAGTTTCCTCCAGGGAGAGAATTACAAAGCGCCAACATAAATTACTATGCATTGAATACATTACAATAACTTATATATACAATTTTTTGCAGTCTCTCTCTCTCTCTAATTACAATTCCTAAAAGTATGGAAAACTATAATTTGAATTTTACTCCCATTTTCCTTCTTCTTTCCTTCTTCCTTTTCTTCTTTAAGACTTCGGTTCAACAAGGTACATATGGAACTACGATTGGTGTTATGTCATGTTCGAGTTTTCATTATTAATTTAGGATTTTTTTAAAATTTTAATTTACATGTTTGTGTACAGCTGATGTATGCAAAAATGTGGATTGTGGAAAAGGATCGTGTGTAGCTTCAAGTAATTCAATTACAGGATTTGAGTGTGTTTGTTCCCCTGGCTGGAATAGGACTTTTCCCGTGCCATTTTCTGCGTGTGGTATCCCCAATTGTGAGTATATGAAATTTACTTGAGAGCATTATTTGTTAGATTTATGGATTTCATAATCTCGTGAAATTCATCGATGCTTAAATGTGAGTTTGATGTATATCCATATCTCGTTTATTGAATGAAGAAAATAGATAGAAATGAAAGGCAACGTACGTTCAAAAGTATAAACGCAATCCGCGAGACGAACATTCAAAAAATATTACTCATGAAACATCATATTAAACTTAAATAATTTAATTTACATATTAACCGATTTCACCTTTTTGGATATTAAATGATGATTCCAAAATAGTTATACTAAAATAGCAAGATAGAATGTAAAATATAATTAAAATTCATGAGGCCTAGAAAAATATTGAAAACAAGAAGCATCCGTGCATGGTTTTTTTTTTTTCGATTTTTATGCATTTCATCACTCCACTAGAAATCTCCATTGCCCCTACCATGGTTGGACCCGCCAAATGTCCAAAATAAGACATTAGATTTGATGTTGAACCAAAAAAGTCACCTACAAATGCTTTACTTCCGAATAAGCTTGCCGTAACTATTGGCACAGAGTTGACCAATACTTGATCTCCAGATAATGTCATTGCTTTTTCTCAAGAAAAAGAAGTTTACAAACTATGAGCCTTCTACCTCAACATTGTTCCGTCAAGCTTTCGCCTATTATAAAAAATTCTTCACTGTTGCCTCTTGTAGGAGTCTGAGTCATATCTTTGTCTCAATGTTGCCGATCATCCTCTCAAGAATCAAATGACTAATTATTTCTTAAAATGTATAAATATAGTTGGCATGTTTGGTAACTACGAGCTTCAATGAATCATGTGCAGGTCCAATTAATTTTCAATGTGGCAACGGGGCTCCGCCGCCTCCAGCTCCTCCACTATTGCCCTTGCCACCAATCAATTTTACCGACCGTAAATTTCATAAATTATTTTTGTTCAAAATTGTACTTCAATGATATTATCAACTAATGCACAGAATGAAAATGCTAATGGTTCACAGCTTGTAATCTTGTTTGGTGTGGTTATGGAACCTGCATTGCAAATGGAACGTCTCACGTCTGCCAATGCTTTGATGGCTGCACCAATTTATTAAATTTGACCGGCTTAGCTTGTGTCGAGCAATGTAAGATTCATAGTTTCTTTTTTTAACTATTCCTTTTTATTCTTTATTAGTAAAATCTAATTCTAATTGTGTATTTGACTTTCAGTTATATTGAATAGGAAAATGATAATATATTCTTTACCTTTGATATGTAATTCTTATTCAAGTGTGTCCCATCCATTTTTCGCCAGGTTTCTTTGAAGCAGATTGCGGTAAACTTGTCCTTGGTCCGAACCAGCCACCACCACCACCCTCGTCCAATGGTATGTTAGCACCCCCACCACCAAACGGTATGTTAACTGATAAATTATATAAATATTAAAATATTTCAAATTCGTGAGAATAAATCTGAAGTGATTACTAGTGAGAAAGTAAACATAAACCGGAAACAACTTGAATATGAACGGTTTGTGTGGCTAGCTCAATTTGACCTGACTTGACTAGTCGAGCCACAACAACAACCTTATCTGAAAACCTTAGGCTCGTTCAGTACGAATTCAATGGTACAAATATGATTGGACTCGAACCGTTAACCCATATGGGTAACCCGGCCGAAATAAGTGCTATAACTCGGCCCAAATGCTAAATATATTAGGTTGGGCTTTTATTTTTGTGAACAGTATTACATTGGGTGGGCTTTAATATTATGTATTGATGCTAATTCATTTTTATGTGACAGGATCAAATGGCGTCTCGAAATGCTCGAGGAGTTATCTGGTTTTAAGTACGATTTTTTTATTTGCAGTAACTCTGGCATCAATTTAGGGATTTGAGATAGTACAAGTTTTTATCAATGTCATTGTTCAATGTTTCAAACGTTGTAATACTATTAGGGTGTGTGTTTGATTACATTTATTTTTCATAGAAAATGTCCATTTTTCATCCAAATTCTTACTTTGAATTGTTTGGTTGCTATTTTTTTCTATGGAAAATATTTTCCAATATACTCCCCCATAAAGAAAATGTTTTCCTTAAAAACAAGGAAAATTAAACATATTTTTAAAAGTTGAAAAATATTTTCTATGGAAAAAATGTTAATCAAACACTTCAAAATAGGAATCTAAGTGAAAAACTAATATTTTCCATAGAAAATAAATACAATCAAACACATTTAAATAATTTATAGTTGTTGTAAAATAATGAGATAATTATTGATGATTATTTAGTATTATCATAATATATAGATAAATCTTATCTAGTGCAAAGAGTCTATTTCATTCCAATTGTAACTATTATTTTAGACCCAATAAATATTGGTTTTGATTCTTAATAAAATACACACTTGAGTTTTAACTCTTATATTTTCTTCTCTTGTTGTATTATTTTTATTTCATTACACGTTATCAACATGATTCTCTAAAAATATAGTAAATTAGTTTGAAGGTAGTCTATATTCAATCTCAAATCATACGTATCATTATTTTTTATTGTCACATACACACATAATTAATTTTTAACACAACATATATGCATAATCTTAGAATTTTATAAATATTCGTACTCAAATTCGTTAGTAATGTATGCATATTTGTACTCAATTTCCATGATGTCCAATTAATGTTCCAATTGGTTTCTCCCAGCTTTTATAAATACATGAAATTGGTTTCTTTCCAATTTTTCTTGCCATCCAAATTTTTGGAATCCAGTCACGCTATTTAATTATGTTATTAAAGAAGTGTATTCAAAATCCAATCATGTATTGTGCATATCCCTCAATATGATCTCATGCTGTCAAATGGTAGAGTCGGAGGACACGAGGCGGGGTCGAACCCCTTGGTATGTGTCACCCACTAACCGTGTTCTTTGGTGATTTTCACGCTTTTAAGAGTTTGAATGTTTATAGTGTCGATGGGTCAAAGTTGGACAAATGTCTCATCATCCAACGAAACGTTAAAGTCTTTAAAAACTTTTGTGAGAAGCATGCCGTATGATAAAGCGTTAACATGTCATGATGAATGAACAATCTTCATGAGTCCTAATGCAATGGTGGAAAAATCAAGTTTCTTATCTACAAGAAAAGAGTCGAGAAGAAAAAGATCAAACGAACTCACTTTATCCCGATGACCCTTTTGTGGTAGAATAATATTTGCAATGACGTTTTGTAAAACCTTGCATGGAAGAGTCACTTGATTTGTACTAACTTTTGTGATATTTTCAAAAAAGAAATCCCGGTGACTCAACGACAAGTCTCGGTAAGCTCATAGTCGTCTAATGTAGGATGTGCCTTGTGAAGAAAATTTTCTGTTGCACACACCTCAAGTTCTAAAATGTTACGAATGAGAGCTTTGTTTATGACAAGGCATTTATTTTTAATCAAACATGAAATGTCACCGGAATGGGAAACAGACATGTTTTTTGTAAAATTCTTTCATGAGTCGTGGATATGCATACTCTTCTAATGTTTCAATAGAAGTCCAAGCCATAATTTCAAAAAGTTCTTCTATATGAAATGCGGGTACTTCAATAGTAAAATCCTCAAAATCAACATTTTTACTTATCAAAATGGGATATTTTTCAAATGGGTTAGCCGAAACGTCAAGTTCCAAATCGAACTCTTCGTCGGATGAAGGAGAGGGAGATCACCTCACCGTGCTCTTGAGCCTTTTTCCCGTTCATTTTGAGCTCGACATTGTTGGAAATAGAGAACAGAGAGAGGAATATGAGAAGTTAGGGTTTCGATTTGGTGAAATTGGAAAGTAGTGGATGAAATTTAGAATTTCTTTAGGAATTGAAATGCAGAAGTAATGAGTTTTTGATTTTGATAAGTAATTGATGACTTGAAATGGAAAATTGAGTGATGGAGAAGAGAATTAGGGAGAGAAAAGTGAGAAAAAGGGAAGAAAATGGAAAAAAAAGTGCATGTTCACGTTTTTTAAAATGCAGATTCGCTCTAAACCGGACGTATTGTAGGGCAGAAAAAGAAATCTGTCCAACTGAACGACTGTCCGAACAATTCAGACGTTTGGTTTCTAGTCCGGATCCTTTTTTTTAATACTAAATCACATGAAATAGTGAGATGAATACATGTAAACGTACGTAGTTATGAACTTAATTATATACTTCAAATTTATCAATAATGCCTAAACCTCTTCTAATATGTGAGAATCGATCAAGAGCTAGAGGTTCGGTGAAAATATCGGCCAATTGATTTTCCGTGTTTACAAATTCTAACATAATATCACCCTTTTGAGCATGGTCTCTTGGGAAGTGATGTCTTATCTCAATGTGCTTTGTCATTGAGTGGAAAAATAGGATTTTTAAACAAGTTTATGGTATTAGTGTTATCACACATAATGGGTATATGATCAAATGATAGTTGATAATTACTAATAGTTTATTTCATCCGTAGAACTTGTGCACAACAACTAGCAGTCGAGATATATTCAGCTTCGACGGTAGATAATGCAACCGAATTTTATTTCTTGCTAAACTATGATACAAGTGCAAAGCCTAGAAAATAACATGTTCCGTTGTGATTTTATGATCGATTGTGCACCGGCCCAATCGACATCCAAATAGCTAAGTAGATCAATGTAAGAGCCTCTGGGATACTAAAGCCTTAAAGTTTTAGTGCCACTAAGATATCTAAAGATTCATTTTACGGTTTTAAGATGTGATTCTTTAGGATTTGATTGAAATCTAGCACATAGACACACACTAAAAATAATATCAGGTCTACTTGTGGTTAAGTAAAGAAGGGATCCGATCATATCTCGATATTTTGTTATATCAACGGGCGTACCTTGATCGTCCTTGTCCAATTTTATGGATGTGCTCATAGGGGTGTTCATTGGCTTCAAGTCATCTATGCCGAACCTCTTGAGCATGTTCAATATGTACTTACTTTGATTGATGAAAATTCCATCACAAGTTTGCTTAATTTGGAGATCAAAGAAGAATTTAAGTTCTCCCATCATGCTCATCCACTTAGAGAACTCTTCACAAAGATAAATATTAATAGCACCAAATATAATATCATCAACATAAATTTGAACAATGATCATATCGTTCTTTTGAGTTTTAACAAAAAGCATGGTATCTGCTTTTCCAATTGAAAAATCATTTGACATTAGGAATTTGCTCAATCGTTCGTACCAAGCCTATGAGCTTGTTTTAGACCGTAGAGGGTTTTCTCGAAATTTGAAAACATAATCTGGATGCTTGTGATTTTTAAAATCGGGTGATTGTTCAACAAACACTTCTTCTTGAATAAAGCCCTTAAGAAAAGCACTTTTGAAATTCATTTGATAAAGAGTGAAGCTTTTATGACAATCAAATGCAAGAATCATGCGAATGTATTCTAATTTAGCCACCGATGCAAATGTATCTTCAAAATGTATCTTTTTTTCTTGATTATAATGTTGGGCCACTAATCTAGCCTTGTTACGCACAATTACTTCGTTTTCATCATGCTTATTCTTAAAGACCCATTTAGTACTGAGACGGTTTGATCATTTGGTCTAGCAATTAAGTCTCAAACATGGTTTCGTTTAAATTGATTTAGTTCTTCATGCATAGCTAGATTCCAAAATTCATCGAACTCGGCCTCTTTGAAGTTTTTCGGTTCAATTTGTGAAATTAATGTACAACTACTTAAATGATTTTTAGTAGAGGCTCTAGTAGTAATGCCTTTCGATGGGTCGTCAATGATTACTTCTTTAGGATGAGAAGGATCAAACTTGCATTCTTTTGGTAAGGTAAGTCATTTTGGACTTCGATTGGCTCTTTTTCGTTTTGTCGAACATTTTTTTCCTTCTTGATGTTTATCTTGTTGATCTTCCTTGTGTTTATCTTGAATAGTTATTTGTTCGAATGGAGTTTTCAAACCTACATCAAGATCAATATCTTTCTCACGATCAATGGAGTTAGTTTCATCAAAAGTGATGTGCATTGATTTTTCAACGATTATAGTTCTTTTGTTGAAAACTCTGTAAACTTTAATAGTCGATGAATACCCTAGAAAAATTTCAATGTCGAATTTTGAATCAAATTTTTCCAAATTTTCTTTTGTGTTCAAGATAAAACATTTCCACCCAAAGACTTTGAAATAACCGATATTGGAAATTCTATTTTTCCGAAGTTCATATAGAGTTTTGATTTTCTTTCGACTAATTAAAAACTCTATTAACAATATAGCAAGCAATGTTGACGACTTCGGACCAAAAAAATTTTGGCATGCTATTTGCATTTAGCATGATCAGCTATTTCTTGTAATGTACGATTCTTTCTTTCTACTATACCATTTTGTTGAGGAATTCTAAGAGTCGAGAAATTATGTTCATATCCATTTTCATTACAAAACTCATCAAATGCGAGATTATCAAATTCTCCACTATGGTCACTTTAAATAGTTGTAATTGAGAATCTTTTTTTCTTTTTGAATCTATTTACAAAATCTTTAAAGGTTTTTAGAGTTTCGTCTTTAAGACTTAAGAAAATAACCCAAGTGAAACTAGAGAAATCGTCAACAATAACGAAAGCATAGTATTTTCCAGCTAAGCTAGCGGTTCTTGATGGTCCAAAATGATCAATGTGAAGTAATTGAAATGATTTTGTAGTTGATGAGTGTAATTTGGGTTTAAATGAACTTTTTACTTGTTTACCGAATTGACATGTATTGCAAATTTTGTCGTTTTCAAACTTCTAATTTGATAGACATTTAACAAAATCATTTTTGGAGATTTTTGAAAGGAGATCCATGCCAAAATGACCTAATCTTCTATGCCATAACCAAGTATCTTCTTTCAAACTCACTAAACATTTTCATCGTTTTCAAAATCGATATTTATGATATAAACATCTTTGCTTCAACTTCCTCGAGTCCATTTATTTTTGCTTTCAAAATGTAGCTTCTTTTTTATTAGACAATTGTAGGCAATATGTCAATCCTTGTTGCGAAGCTACAAGTAGTTTTTGAGGGAATTGTGTTTGAGGCTTTGAGAAATAAATTTTTGAGAGATTTTTGTTTTAAAATGGTTTTTATCCGATGCCTCATTTATCAAAAATTTTGATCACCGATTATTAGATCAAAAATTTTCTTCCCTTGAGTAAATTTAAAAATATTTTTTGTCAAATCTTCAACATTTTCTTTCAAAGAACAATTTTCTTTAGACAAGGAATCATAATCAATATTTCCCTTTTTGATTTCTAAAATATTTTCCATTTCACTTTTTAATAATTTATTTTTCTTTTTAAATAAAATGACTAAGAGCGAGTTTTTCAAATTCTTCTAAAATTTCATCATAAGAGGAAGATAAATCATCATATGAGAATTTTTCAATAGAATTTACTTTATCATTGTTTGCCATAAAGCACATGTTGGCGATATCTTCTTAACATTCATTTTCATCGCGGTCAGCATCGTCGCTTTTAACCCATGTTACTTGAAGTGCCTTTTTCTTGAAATTTCTTTTTTTATTTGGACACTCGATTCTCTTGTTACCGGGTTTGTTACAATCATAACAAACAATTTTCTTGCTTATTTCTTTGCTATTTTCTTCTTTCTTTTGAAACTTTCGATTATTTGGAAAAATCTCTCCATTTTTTGATAAGAAGCATGAAATCATCAATCTCTACATCACTCATATGTTCACTTGTAGTTCCTTCTTCAATCGTTGATTTGAGAGCAATTTGGCACCTATGAGGCTCTTTTGATTCTTTCTTGCTTTTCTTTGTCTTTTCATTGGTTTCAGCGTTGTTGAGCTCGTATGTCATCAAAGTTCCATAGAGTTCCTCCAAAGGATAAGAGTTGATATCTTTGGTATTCTCTATCAACATTGTCAATGAGCTCCAATTTTCCGAAAGTAACCTAAGCATTTTACTTACAAGTTTATCATTAGTAAATTTACGATCAAAACCCTTGAGACCATTAACAATATCGGTGAAGCGAGTAATCATGTCAACAATAGGCTCATCTTGTTTTATGAAGAAAATTTTAAATTTTTTGACCAAGAGATTAATCTTAGTTTCTTTTACCTTACTAGTGCCAACATGAGTGACTTCTAAAGCATGCCATCTATCATATGCGAAGTCATATGTGCTAATATGGTTAAGCTCATTTCTGTCTAAGACACAATAAAGTAGGTTTTTGGCTCTAGCATTCAAGGACAATTTTTTTTATCATCTTCATCATATTCCTCTCTAGATTTAAGATAGATTGAACGTGTTTTCCATCAATTTTAATAATCTTGGTAGGCACGTAAGGATCATATTCAATGACTTCCCAAATATTATAATTTATTGATTGAATATAGATCATCATTCTAGTTTTTCAATAATTATAATGTGTGCCATCAAAGAAAGAATGTCGATTTGTGGAATACCCCTCGAGATTTTGAAGATTGTTGTGGTTAGTCATTGCTCGAGTTTGTAAAGTCTTAATTTTAAAACGAGCACCTTGCTCTGATACCAATTGATAGCCCGAGAATAGCTAACCAAGAGGGAGTGAATTTGTTTTTAAATTTTTTTCGAAAAATTAATCTAAATTCAAACACATAATAACTAGATAAATTAATTCAAATAATAAGAACGAATATGAAAGCAATAAATAGAGAAAGAGATAGA
The DNA here is from genome assembly GCA_903798255.1 of Fraxinus quadrangulata. Classification (NCBI taxonomy): domain Eukaryota; kingdom Viridiplantae; phylum Streptophyta; class Magnoliopsida; order Lamiales; family Oleaceae; genus Fraxinus; species Fraxinus quadrangulata. The sequence goes on along the minus strand of CAIGRB010091372.1, from coordinate 71,765 downwards.
TAATGCAAACGATATACTTATGGAAGTTCGATCCAACGCAAAGATTTACGTCATCCGTAACCAAGCTCTCAGGTACGAGCAATGCCAATTTCACTATATTGATTGACTTATGGTACAATCCAACCCTTTACAAAGCTTCCGATAACTTACAAACAAGAAGAATCGATCCTTTTACAACGTTAAGTTTTACGGGACCTCAACCCGGCCCGAAAGTTTATAGAAAAATTAATTTTACAAATTGAAACTTTTCTCTTAACAAATGATNATTCAATAACCTCCCAATCATTATAATCAATAGATTGTATATAGTTCATCATTCTAGTTTTTCAATAATTATAATGTGTGCCATCAAAGAAAGAATGTCGATTTGTGGAATACCCCTCGAGATTTTGAAGATTGTTGTGGTTAGTCATTGCTCGAGTTTGTAAAGTCTTAATTTTAAAACGAGCACCTTGCTCTGATACCAATTGATAGCCCGAGAATAGCTAACCAAGAGGGAGTGAATTTGTTTTTAAATTTTTTTCGAAAAATTAATCTAAATTCAAACACATAATAACTAGATAAATTAATTCAAATAATAAGAACGAATATGAAAGCAATAAATAGAGAAAGAGATAGATAATGCAAACGATATACTTATGGAAGTTCGATCCAACGCAAAGATTTACGTCATCCGTAACCAAGCTCTCAGGTACGAGCAATGCCAATTTCACTATATTGATTGACTTATGGTACAATCCAACCCTTTACAAAGCTTCCGATAACTTACAAACAAGAAGAATCGATCCTTTTACAACGTTAAGTTTTACGGGACCTCAACCCGGCCCGAAAGTTTATAGAAAAATTAATTTTACAAATTGAAACTTTTCTCTTAACAAATGATATGATCACAATTAAATACCAAGACAGAAATAGGCTAACACTTTAATAAATAGCAATGAATAAAACGCAAGTGTTAGGTATGAAAAGTTTTGATGTGTAGAATGATTTTCACAATAATTTGACCAAAAGTTTTTCAATACTAAAATGATTTGATAATAATAAATGATATGAGAAATCAATGTAATTTTGTTCAGAAGAATCTCACTTGAACGCTTTTAAGTTGTTGTAATAAATGGCAAGTAAGTTGGTATTTATAGTAGTTGAAAACATGAAATTTTCTGTCAAACTGGACGACCATCCGGACGTTCAGAACTGTACCGGACGACTGAAAATAGCCGTTGCAAGTCAGAATCAGAATGGTCGAATTTTCGACCATTGCGGCCGAACTGGATGTCCGGATGGCCAGAATTCTGGGCCTTTTTTTTTTTTTTTGCGACCGGTAAGTTTTTTGTATGATATTTTTACTTAATTTTGCAAGTGATGCTAATTTGATTGAAAATTAAGTTGAAATTATTACCTTTGAAAACCTTTTTTTTTTTTTGCAAATAATTTTACGAAGTAAACTTTTATCGTGCATAAAAGTTCGTCACTTGATCTTTCAATGAGTCATTGATATGGATTAAAGTGTTTTACCTTTACAAGTGAGTTCAAACAAATAGTAGTAATATCTTCGATTGATTTAGCGTGAGTNCCTTTGAAAACCTTTTTTTTTTTTTGCAAATAATTTTACGAAGTAAACTTTTATCGTGCATAAAAGTTCGTCACTTGATCTTTCAATGAGTCATTGATATGGATTAAAGTGTTTTACCTTTACAAGTGAGTTCAAACATATAGTTCTAATATTTTCGATAGATTTGTTGCGAGTGCATGGTTTGTTGCTCGATTTTGAATTTGGTGTAAGTCTCGATTTCTCTTCGATTGTTTTGGCGCGAGTACTTGGTTGAGAATGCTTGATTTCCATCTTGAGCTTTCTTGATCGTCACATTCATGTCCTTTGGTAGCAATTGTTTTGATCAATTTCGCAACATATAAAAATGAAGACTCGAATACAAATGTTAGAGATAAAGATATTTTGTTTGTTATAATCAAAATATAAGATTAACTATAGGTCAACAAATCTGTCCATCATAAATAGTTTGTTATTGCTTTTGAAGTGGCATAACATTATAATTAATATTTCAAAAGAATATTACTTGCTTCTGAAGAGTATTAATTATATTTTTCAATATTTCAGCAAAATATTGATATATTGCTCTTGAAAAAGCAATAATAAAATATAATATGCTCGCAAAATAGCACATGTTTTGAAGAATATATTATTTTAAATTAGTGTTTATCTCTAAAGGAAAACATGTAACTTATGATATGTTGATATTAACTAGATATTTAATCATATTCTTCGAAATTAATTATATTTCTTTTTACTTTATTGTGGAGTTAATCAAATGGAAAATATCACAAAACTTGAGTTTGCTGCACTTGACATATCTAGCAAAAACTATTTGTCATGGGTACTTGATGATAATATTCATCTTGTCTCAAAATGCTTGGGAGAGACAATAAAGGAAGGAAAATAAGTTTTATTAATTTTTAAGAAGAATATTAATTTATCGCTCTAGAAGATCATACAATTCGATATTTCAATATTCTCAAAGAATATCATACTAGTGTTTCTGAAAAAAGTATAGATCTTGAAATACTAATAAAATTTAAGATGGATTATCAAGATATTTGTTTAGTAGATAGTGCAAAAATGTATACAAATTTTCAAAATAAAAGTACTTCTTAAACAATGTTAATACGATATCAGATGTATCGAATATCGTTAAAAACTCTAGAAGAAGTTGTATTATTTTATCAAATAATACAAAATTATATATTAACGATACACTTTATTCTAGCAAATCTGGAAGAAATTTGCTTAGTTTTAAAGATATTCGCTCCAATGGATATCACGTTAAGACGATGCAAGAAAATAATTTTGAATATCTTTACATAACTTCTTTTGTGTTTGGCCAGAAGCAGATAAAAGAAAAACTTCATGCACTCCCATCTGACATGTATTATAGATTTATAAAAATAGTCTAATCAAATATTATCACGAACCAGAAGATTGTTGATCCAAAAAAATTTATACATTGGCATGATTGACTTGAACATCAAGGAGCTATAATGATACGTCGAATAATAAACAACTCACATGGACATCTTTTAAAGAATGAGAAGATTCTTTTACCTAATGATTATTCATGTGTAGATCGTTTGTAAGGCAAGTTAGTCATTGGACCTTTGGCTACAACGGTCAATATTGAATCTCCAAGTTTTTTGGAAAGAATTCATGGAGATATATGTGAACCAATACACACACCATGTGGACCATTTCGTTATTTTATGGTATTAATTGATTCTTCTACTAGATGGTCACATGTTTGTCTANTCCAAGTTTTTTGGAAAGAATTCATGGAGATATATGTGGACCAATACAACCACTATGTGGACCATTTCGTTATTTTATGTTTTTAATTGATTCTCTACTAGATTGTCACATATTTGCTTACTTTCTACTAGGAATGTAACTTTTGCTAGACTATTTGCTCAAATCATAAAATTACGAGCGCAATTCCCCGATTACTCAATCAAGACCATTCGTCTTGATAATGTTGGTGAATTTAGATCATAAGCGTTCGATGATTATTGCATGCCAATTGTGATTACTGTTGAACATTCGGTTGTACATATCCATACACAAAATGGTTTAGCAAAGTCATTTATTAAACGTCTACAACTTATTGTTGGATAATTACTTATGAAAACAAAACTCCCAACTTCTGTTTGGGGTCATGCCATATTACACGTTGTGTCATTGATTCGTATTAGACCAATTGTATATTATCGATATTCACCTTTTCAACTGATATTTGGTCAAGAACCTAATATTTCTTACCTATGGGATTTTGGTTGTGCTGTTCAAGTCCCAATTTCAACCCCACAACGGACTAAAATAGGGCCACAATGAAGAATTAGGATTTATGTGAGTTTTGATTCACCATTTATTATTAAGTATCTTGAAATTTTAACTGAAGATTTATTTACTGTATGTTTTGCAGATTGTCATTTTGATGAAATGATTTTTCCAACTTTGGGAGGGAAAAACTACATCTTGATAAAAAAGATAAAATTTCTTGAAATGAAACAACTTGATCTCACTTTAATCCCCACAACAATCAATGTGGGCAAGAGATTGAAAAAATTATTCATTTATAAATAGTTGCAAATCGATTACCAGATGTATTTATTGACACAAGAAAAATGACAAAATCATATATACCAGCAGAAAAAATTGATGTCCTTATAGGACATTTGTTGTAGTAAATGAATCTCAAATAACCAGAAATGTGGTCGATCACTTAGTTTAAAAGACTCTGTATCTCAAAAAAGAAAAATACAAGAGAAAAATCAACCAAAAATTGATCAATCAAATATTGAAAATATGGTTCCAGAAGAACCACAAGTGTCTGAAAATAATGAGATTTCAAAAAATTATATGTTATCTCATAAATTATGGGAAAACAATAATGTTGTTATAGACAATATTTTCACCTTTAATGTGACTTTTGATATTATGCAAAATGGGGATTCTGAACTGCAGTCTGTTGAAAACTGTCATAATAGAAATAATTGGCCAAAGTGGAAAAAAGTCATACAGGCGGAATTGAATTCCTTAGAGAAATGAAAAGTGTTTGGATATGTAGTTCGAACACCTAAAAATGTAATATACATTGGATACAAATGAGTTTTTGTATGAAAGAGAAATGAAATTACAAAATACAAAGCTCGACTCGTAGCTCAAGGATTCTCACAAAGACCAGAAATTGATTATGAGGAAATATATTCTCCGGTAATGGACACCATTACTTTTATATTCTTAATTAATTTGACTGTGTCATAAATGCTCGATATGCGCCTTATGGATGTAGTGATTGCCTATTTATATAGTTCACTTGATAGTGACATATATGTGAAAGTTCCTAAAAGACTTAAAGTGCGAAAAACAAATGATACATGCCCGAGAACCATGTTCTCAATTAAATTGTAAAAATCATTATATGGATTGAAATAATCTGGACGCATGTAGTATAACCGCCTTAGCGAATACTTGTTGAATGAAGGCTATAAAAATGACAATAGATGCCCATGTGTTTCATAAAGATAACAAATATTATATTTGCAATTGTGACAGTTTATGTTGATGAGTTAAATTTAATTGGAATTTCTGAAGAACTCAACAAAACTGCAGATTATTTGAAAAATAAATTTGAGATGAAAAATTTGGAAAAAAATCGAATTCTGTATTGAGTTGCAGATTGAACATTTCCTAGAATGATTATTTGTTCATTAATCTACATATACAAAAAAAGTCTTAAAACGAATTTATATGGATAATGCACATTCATTGATATCACATATGGTCGTTCGATCACTTGATGTGAAAAATAATTTATTTCGTCCACTTGAAGATGGAGAAAATATTCTTAGTCTTGAAGTACCATCTATTAATGCAATTGGAGTATTAACTTATCTTGCAAACTATACCCGACCTGACATAACTTTTTTTTATAAATTTCTTTACAAGATATATCCCTACACCAATACAAAGACATTGGAATGGTGTGAAACATATTTTTCGTTACCTAAAGGGTACTATTGATTTGATATTATTTCATTCTCAAAAATTGGGATATGCTTTAGTGGGATATGCATATGCATGTTATCTCTCTGATTCACATAAAGCTAAATCACAAACATGATATATGTTTACACGTAGAGGAACAACTATATATCATGGAGATCTGTGAAACAATTATTGACAGCAACATCCTCAAATCGTTCTGAAATTATTGCTATCCATGAAGCAAATCGAGAGTGTGTATGGTTGAGGAATATGACCCATCATATCCAAGTATCATTCAGATTAATTTCAACAAAAGATAGTCCAACAATTTTGTATGAAATAATGCTGCTTCTATTGCACAACTCAAAGTAGGTTATATCAAAAGAGACATTACAAAGCATATTTCTCCAAAATTCTTTCATAAACATGAGATTTAGAAAAATGGCGACATCAATATTCAACAAATTCGTTCAAATGACAATGTGGCTGATTTATTTACAAAAACACCGTCAACATCTACATTCAAGAAATTAGTTCACAAGATTGAAATGTGTCAACTCAAAAATTTTCAGTGATCAACATCAGGGGAAATAGATGTACTCTTTTTCATTCGCATATGTTTTATCCCACTAGATTTTCCTTACAACGT